>CAUYLG010078734.1:0-29676 GCA_963573385.1 Cacajao melanocephalus | reverse complement strand
TTTTTTTACATGTGTTGTCTTTTACACCTTCACTGAGGTTTTTCACCCACCCCGGCCCCACAAATTGGTGGTTTTAACGGTTTGTGCCCCCCCCCCCCCCCCCCCCCCCCCCCCCCCGCCTCCTGTTGTTTGTTTGTTTGTTTTGTTTTGTTTTGAGACTGCGTCTCGGAAAAACAAAGGCGTGAGCCACCATGAGCCCAGCCCAGTGGGCAGGCTTTTGTTTTCCTTTCTGAGAGCATAGTCAATAAACCTTGGTAAGGAAGCTAATGCCCCAAGGGGAGCCAGCCCTCCAGCTCACCACAGGGACTACTCAGAATTTCTTACAAAAAAGACGGTGCAAGGCCTGGCTCGGTGGCTCATGCTCATAGCTCGGTGGCCCAGCACTTTGGGAGGCTGAAGTGGGCAGATCACCCAAGGTCAGGAGTTCGAGACCAGCATGGCCCACATGGTGAAACCCTGTCTCTATTAAAAATACAGAAAATTAGCCAGGCATGGTGGTGGGCACCTGTAATCCCAGCTACTCAGGAGGCTAGGGCAGGAGAATCGCTTGAATCCAGGAGAGGTTGCAGGGAGCCGAGATCTCGCCATTGCACTCCAGCCTGGGTGACAAGAGTGAGACTCCGTCTGGCAAAAAAACAAAAAAAAAAAGGGCAAAAAACGATAATTTCTGGAGCAATAGCAGCCGAAACACAATAGAGATTAATTGGAGAGCTAAGAGCTGTGCTCATTTGAATTTTAACCAATTAAGAGTCAGATTTTTACTCCAGCATTCTCTTCCTCAGAAGAATCATGTCAAAAATCAAAACCAACTTTCTAGATTTTGTATTGTTTTGTTTTGCTTTTTTGGAGACAGATTCTTGCTCTGCCACCCAGGCTGCCACCTTGTTGCCCAGGCTGGTCTCAAACTCCTGAGCTCAGGCAATCTACCTTCCTCAGCCTCACGAAGTGCTGGGATTACGGGCATGAGCCACAGTGCCCAGCTGACAATGTATTTTCACATGTATGTGAGAAAAAGATCTGTAGGGGGCCAGGTGCAGCGGCTCACGCCTATAATCCCATTTTGGGAACCAAAGGCGAGTAGATCACTTGAGCTCATCTCCAGACTCCAGCCTGGCGACAGAGTGAGCCTCTGTCCAAAAAAAAAAAAAAAAAAAAATTAGCTGGGCGTGGTGACTGTACTTGGGAGGCTGAGGCAGGAGGATCATTTGAACCCAGGAGGCGATGTTGCAGTGAGCCAAGATCGTTCCACTGCACTGCAGCCTGGGCTACCGAGTAAGACTCGGTCTTTTTTTTTTTTTTAAAGGAGGGGGGCAGGTGCGGTGGCTCAGGCCTGTAATCTCAGCACTTTGGGAGGCAGAGGCAGGCGGATCACGAGGTCAAGAGATCGAGACCATCCTGGGCAACATGGTGAAACCCCGTCTCTACTAAAAATACAAAAATTAGCCAGGCGTGGTGGCCCGCACTTGTAGTTCCAGCTGCTCGAGAAGCTGAGGCAGGAGAATTGCTTGAACCCGGGAGTTGGAGGTTGCAGTGAGCCAATATCTTGCTGCTGTACTCCAGCCTGGGTGACAGAGTGAGATTCCGTTTCAAAAAAAAATAATAATAATTTGTAGGGGATGTTATTTTCCTCTAGGGATAGTATTTATTTTCCTTTACAACCATAGTACCCACCTAAGGTTGTATACATGGAAATGAACATGGTTGTTTTAGAAACAGGTTTTTATATTGTGCGGCTGTAAATTTAAGATTCCTTTTTTAAAAAATTGAATTTGTTGATGTTTTAATTTTTTAGAGACATCGTCTTGCTCTGTTACCCAGGCTGGAGTACAGTGGTGCAATCATAGCTCACTGCAGCTGTGAACTCCTGGGCTCAAGGAGTCCTCCCACTTCAGTCTCCCAAGTAGCTGGGGCTACAGGCCTATGCCACCATGTCTTGCTGGTTTTGTTTGTTATTTATTTATTTATTTATTTATTTATTTATTTATTTATTTTAGAGACAGGGTCTAGCTGTGCTGCCCACGCTGGTCTTAAACTACTGGCCTCAAGCAATCCTCTTGCCTTGGCCTCCCAAATTGCTGGGATTATAGGCATGAGCCACCATGCCTAGCCTATGCATGTCTCAATTGCCCCACCTGCTGCTTGGGAATGAGGAGTAGCTTCATACTCTACCACAGCATGTGCTGAGTGCAGAAGGAAGCCCAGCAACTACTGAAAGATACTTGCCCCATTTGGCCTCTTGAATTTTGTATAAATGTTGTTTGTGGTCAAGACTTGCTGTTCATTTGCTTATGCTGTGGTTTTCATATTTCTTAGGTTTTTTAGTCCTGAAATCTGAGTGGATATGGATTCAGAACAATCTTGGCAGTAGTTCTTACTCAACTATCAGATGCAGTACATATGTTTCTTCATGAGTTGAGCGGGGAGTAGGAACGTGACTTAATAATCAAGGGAAAGTAATGTGAGTTTCTTTAATTGCGCTGAGATATGCCAAGATGGTGTCAATGTTTATATTTCTCTGTGCAAAAAGCCCTCCAGATTGCAGTAAATATTGGCTAGAAGTGGCATATTAAAATCTAACAATAAGTCATTATGAGCTTCCAAATTAAAAGAAAGAGTCTGAGTGTGGTGGCTCATGCCTCTAATCTCAGCACTTTGAGAGGCTGAGACGGGAGGGTCACTTGAGGCCAGGAGTTCAAGATCAGCCTGGGCACCATAGTGAGCTCCATGACTACCAAAAATCTTTTTAAAAGAGCCAGGAGAGGCTGCCTGTAATCCCAGCACTTTGGGAGGCCAAGGTGGGCGGATCACCTGAGGTCAGGTGTTCAAGACCAGCCTGACCAACATGGAGAAACCCCATGTCTACTAAAAATACAAAACTTAGCCGGGCATGGTGCTGCATGCCTATAATCCCAGCTACTCAGGAGGCTGAGGCAGGAGAATCGCTTAAACCCGGGAGGCGGAGGTTGCAGTGAGCTGAGCTCGAGCATTGCAAGTTTGGGCAATAAGAGCAAAACTCTGTCTCTAAAAAAAAGGACCATCCTGAACATTTTGTTTTCCCTTTTAGTCTTCTTAGCTATAAACATACTATATCATGTTTATGTTACCATATACCTTTTTACAGGCATCAAGAGAGAGGAATGGAGTTAAAAATAAGACTCTCCCAGCTGGGCACAGTGGCTCAAGCCTGTAATCCCAGCACTTTGGGAGGCCAAGGTGGGTGGATCATGAGGTCAGGAGATTGAGACCATCCTGGCTAACACAGTGAAACCCCATCTCTGCTAAAAATACAAAAAATTAGGCCGGGCGTGGTGGCTCACTCCTGTAATCCCAGCACTTTGGGAGGCCGAGGCGGGCGGATCACGAGGCGGGCGGATCACGAGGTGAAGAGATCGAGACCATCCTGGCCAACATGGTGAAACCCCGTCTCTACTAAAAATACAAAAATTAGCTGGGCATGGTGGCAAGCGCCTGTAGTCCCAGCTACTCAGGTGGCTGAGGCAGGAGAATTGCTTGAACCCAGGAGGTGGAGGTTGCAGTGAGCTGGGATGGTGCCACTGCACTCCAGCCTGGGTGACAGAGTGACACTATGTCTCAGAAAAAAAAAAAAAAGACCAAAAACACTGCCCCTGTAGAAGTGGAGTTTTGCCCTGGCCCCCTACAGATCTTATGGTAGCCAGTTTAGCCGATGAAAGCATACTTGTGTGATTTTGAGGAAAAATATAAGGCATTTTTCTAAAATCTTAAGGATACATCATCCAGGAAGCGACTCGTTGGGACCGAGGGGTACCCACTGGAGCGTGTCCACCTTTGCCCTCGGCCTCCTCAGCCCACCAGTTACCCTGCCTCCACCTGCAGCTCCCAGGAGATGTGGCCTGGCGGTGTCTGCGTCCCAGTGCATTTCTGCAGGAAAGAGCTGGGTAGAGTTTGACGCCTCCTTCTCAAGGAAGTAGCGGATTTGGGACTGGGATGTCAGAAATCCTGGCTTCCTGCCTTTGGTACTGGTGGGGAGCGGAAGGGAAAGATGTGGACGTCCCCTCCCGTCACTGTGTCCTCAATTTTCTCAGCCCAGTGATGGGGAGGATCAACCCTTCTCCCTTCCCACCGGGATGATATGAGGTTAAAGAGACTTATCTTTCCCCGAATCAATTTGAGAGGGTAAATAGAGTCATTTGGGTAAACTGCTTCACTAGGGATGGGCGGTTATGAAGGTACTCAGTGGTTGGCAAGAGAACTCAGGAATGATTTTTAAACCTTGAGTGCCGACCAGAGGGAGTGGCTCAGGCCTGTAATCCCAGTTTTTAGGAGGCGGAGGCGGGAGGATCCCTTGAGTTTAGGAGTTGGAGACCAGCCTGGGCACATGGTAAAACCTCATCTCTAGAAAAAAAGATTAAAAAATTAGTTGGGCGTGGTGGCACGTACCTGTGGTCGCAGATCCTTGGGAGCCAAGGTGGAAGCATCGCTTTAACCTAGGAGGCAGTGAGCCTTGATCGACTCACTGAACTTTAGCCTGGGTGACAGAGTGAGACCCAGTCTCAGAAAAAAAAAAAAAAAGAAAAGAAAACTTGAGTGCTAGGTCTGTGTCTTTTTCTCTTTTCTGTCGCTTGTTCCTGGGTCACCTGGAATAGGGCAGGACACCCAGCAATATGAGGACCTGCCCCTTTGTAGTGCTTATGGTAATATCAGAATATCAGTCTTTTTTTTTTTTTTTTTTTTTTTAACATGTAGTTTCCCTCTTTTTGCCCATACTGGAGTGCAATTGTGCGATCTCACCAAACCACAAACTCCGGTTCCCAGGTTCAAGCGCGTCTCCTGCCTCAGCCTCTCCAGTAGCTGGGATTAGAGGCATGTAGCACCACGCCCAGCTAATTTTGTATTTTTAGTAGAGATGGGGTTTCTCCATGTTGTTCAGGCTGGTCTCAAACTACTGAACTCAGGTGATCCACCTGCCTTGGCCTCCCATAGTGCTGGGATTACAGGCATGAGACACAGTGCCCAGCCTATAATGTTATTACTATTATTATTTGAGACAGAGTTTTGCTCTTGTCCACGCTGAAGTTCAATGGAGCAGTCTTTGCTTACTGAAACCTCCGCCTTCCAGGTTCAAGCGATTCTATCTCAGCCTCCTGAGTAGCTGGGATTACAGGTGCCCACCACCATACCCAGTTAATTTTTGTATTTTTAGTAGAGATGGGGTTTCACTATGTTGGCCAGGCTGGTCTCAAACTCCTGACCTCAGGCTATCCACCCATCTTGGCCTCCCAAAGTGCTAGGATTGGCCGGGCTCAGTGGCTCATGCCTGTAATCCTAGCACTTTGGGAGGCCAAGGTGGGTGAATCAATCGCCTGAGGTCAGGAGTTCAACACCAGCCTGGCCAACTTAGTGAAACTCTGTTTTTACTAAAAGTACAAAAAATTAGCTGGGCTTGGTGGCACGTGCCTGTAATCCCAGCTACTCAGGAGGCTGAGGCAGGAGAATCGCTGGAATCCAGGAGGCAGAAGTAGGTTGCAGTAAGCTGAGATCTCGCCATTGCATTCCAGCCTGGGCAACAGGAGTGAAACTCCTGTCACAAAAAAGAAAAAATAAATAGTGTTAGGATTAAAGGCATGAGCCACCACCCGTAGCCTGGCATCAGTCTTTAAATGATGAAACCATGTCCTTGGAAAAGGATGGTGCAGTTTCTGGATTGGATGCTTCTGCCTTAATAATATTCTAACTCTAATGGAGTTATTAAAGGAGAATCTTACATCTTCGGAAATTGATTCCACAGTCATTAAGCCTAGTTTTCAATGATTTTGGCATTCAATGAAGTCAATGGGAAGATTTAGCCTTTTTTTGCAATTTGGAGAGATTGAGACATACATTTTTTTCTTACAATTTTATTCAACAAATATTCAGTAAGATGAAATATTCTTTGAAAAATAAAACCTGTGCCGAAACATACACATTTAAGTCTTTACCATCAAATAGGGGCCTTTTGAGATACTACACTTTTGATGCAAGTTTCCTTTCTTTTCTTTCTCTCTCTTTCCTTCGTTCGTTCCTTCCTTCCTTCTCCTTCCTTCCTTCCTTTCTTTCTTTTCTTTTCTTTCCTTTTTTTCTTTTCTTCTTTCGAGGCAGACTTTCACTCTTGTTGCCCAGGCTGGAGTACAATGGGGAGATCTCGTTCAAGCGATTCTTCTGCCTCAGCCTTCTGAGTAGCTGGGATTACAGGCATGTGCCACCATGCCCCACTAATTTTGTATTTTTACTGGAGACGGGGGTTTCTCCATGTTGGTCAGGCTGGTCTCAAACACCCAACTTCAGGAGATCCACTTGTCTCGGCCTCCCAAAGTGTTGGAATTACAGGTGTGAGCCACGGGGCCAGCACAAGCTTTTATCTTTTTTTTCTTTTTCTCTCTTTTTTTTTTTTTAAGAGACGGGGTCTCGCTATGTTGCCCAGGCTGGGGTGCAGTAGCTATTCACAGGCGCGATGCCACTACTGATCAGCACGGGAGTTTTGACCTGCTCCGTTTCCGACCTGGGCTGGTTCACCCCTCCTTAGGCAACCTGGTGGTCACCCGCTCCCAGGTCACCATATTGATGCCAAACTTAGTGCGGACACCCGATCAGCATACTGCACTACAGCCCAGAACTCCTGGGCTCAAGCAATCCTCCCACCTCAGCCTCCCGAGTAGCTGGGACTACAGGCACACACCACCACACCTGGCTCTTTTTTTCTTGTTTTCTTTGAGATGGGGTCTCACCCTGTTGCCCAGGCAGGAGTACAGTGTTGTGATCTCAGCTCACTGCAACCTCTGTCTCCGGGTTAAAGTGATTCTCCTCCTGCCTCAGCCTCCCAAGCAGCTGGGATTACAGGCGCAATGTGACCACGCCAGGCTAAATTTCATAGATTATTTAATTTTAGTAGAGACAGAGTTTCATCATGTTGTCCAGGCTGGTCTTGAACTCCTGACCTCAGGTGATCCCCCCACCTCAGCCTCCCAAAGTGCTGGGATTACAGGCATGAACCACCATACCCAGCCCAACTTTTCATCTTTCGAAGGAGTATTTGCTTGTCTGAAAAGGCTAGAAGTTTTTTGGAACAAATCCAAAGGAGGTCAGTGGAGGATAGCAATGCTCAAAATTTACTCTACTATTTTTAGTTGAAAATGGTTCATTAGTATAAAGTAAGAGAACTGATTTTCTTCTCCAGAGAGTAAGCATGCTCAGAAGGCAAACAAAAAAATAAATACATAAATAGGAAAGAAAATCAGATGAACCCCTGATATTGGGATTTATTCTGGGGAAAAATGAAACCAGATGACCCTTCAAGATGAAAAGCTTTGTAGGCCAGGCATGGTGGTTTGTGCCTGTAATCCCAACGCTTTGGAAGGCCGAGACTGGCGGATCACTTGAGCTCAGGAGTTCAAGACCAGCCTGACCAACATGGTGAAATTCCATCTCTATAAAAAATACAAAAATTAGCCAGGCATGATGGCAGGTGCCTATAATCCCAGCTGTGCCCACCCTGAAATGGTTTTAAATATGTCAAAGAAGACTTTAATACTTTGAATTTTTGTATAAATTTAGATAAATAGTTAATATTAATTTAAAAAGACAGATTTTACTAGCATGATGACTTATGTTGGAGTATAAAAAATAAATAAAAAGACAGATTTGGGCCAGGTGCTGTGGCTTACGCCTGTAATCCCAACACTTTGGGAGGCCAAGGTAGAAAGATCACTTGAGGTCATGAGTTCCAGACCAGCATGGACACCATGGCAAAACTCCTGTCTCTACTAAAAATATAAGCCAGGCATGATGGCAGGAGCCTGTAATTTCAGCTACTCAGGAGGCTGAGGCAGGAGTTCAAGACCAGCCTTACCAACATGGTGAACTCAGAAAGTGGAGTTAGCAGTGAGCCAAGATCTGCCACTGCATTCCAGCCTGGGCCACACAGTGAGACTTCATCTCAAAAACAACAACAACAACAACAAAATTTCAGGCTGAGTGCAGTGACTCATGCCTGCAATCCCAGCACTTTGGGAGGCTGATGTGGGCGGATCATGAGGTGAGGAGTTGGCAATCAGCCTGGCCAACATAGTGAAACCCCTATAGCAAGGAGCTATTCACTAAAAAACAAACAACAACAACAACAACAACAACAAAAAACATAGTGAAAGCACATGTCTACTAAAAATACAAAAAATTAGCTGGGTGTGGTGGCATGCAGCTGTATTCCCAGCTACTCAGGAGGCTAAGGCAGGAGAATTGCTTGATCCCGGGAGGCAGAGGTCTTAGTGAGCCCAGATAGCTCCAGTGCACTCCAGCCTGAGCTACAGAGCGAGACTCTGTCTCAAAAAAAAAAATTAAAATTAAAAAAGGCAGGGCGAGGTGGATCAGGCCTGTAATCCCAGCACTTTGGGAGGCCAGGGTGGGTGGATCACCTGAGGTCAGGAGTTCAAGACCAGCCTGGCCAATATGGTGAAACCTCATCTCTACTAAAAATACAAAAATTAGCTGGCCATGGTGGCAGGCACCTGTAATCCCAGCTACTTTCAGGAAGCTGAGGCAGGAGAATCACTTGAACTCGGGAGGCGGAGGTTGAAGTGAGCCGAGATTGCAAGATCTCAACATTGCACTCCAGCCTGGGCAACAAGAGTGAAACTCCATCTCAAAAGAAAAAAAAAAATTTTCAAGTAGTTTCATGTCTCAGCTGAGCAGGAGAAGAGAGGGTAAAGAATAAGTGAGTAGGTCCCCATTTGTGCAACTAGATAGAAAATTCAAATTTTTGATGCAGTGCGTCCGTATGAGATGCAATCTCAAGACTGGTCCACCACACCTACTGAATCTGACTCTGCGTTTTAGCCAGATCCCTAGATGCTGCTTAAAAGTTTGAAAAGCACCAAACTAGACCAGCAGCTGTCAACACTCGTCGAATCAACAGCAGCCTCACCCACATCCTCCCTGATTTCCTGCACACATTGTATTATCGAGGACAAATTTTAAGCCATTTGCCTCCTTATCGATGTCAAAGACTCCTTGGATTTTTTCATAAGTTTCTCTTGCTGCGTTAGTAAATGCCTCTTTTACATTGGAAGCGGTCTTAGCAGAAATTTCTGTGAAGATAAGTCCATGTCCTGGTGCAAAAGCTTCACTTTTTTTTTTTTTTAAACCTTCTCTTCTGGATTCTGCATCATTTTTATTTCTAATAAGCATGATGACCATGCAGAACTGGAATGCTAGCGGGCATCTTCCAGCCAGCCAGCCTGTCGAGTGGTGGAACGTACCAGACAATTCCCTAGACTGCTCAAGCCCCTGCAGCACCTGTAATCAGACCTCATGGTAGAAGGAAACAATTCCTGCCCTGCTGTAATGCATATCTCAGTGTTTGTTTCCATCAATAGTTCTCCTTGGAGCGCCAAACTCTACACCAATAGTACTGTCACACACTGGCCGAAACCTCCTGTCTGTAAACTGTGGCAGTAAGCATGATTTACCAACACCTGTGTCGCCCAAGATGCCCTACGTGAGCTAGGCAAACGCTGTGGAATCCACCTCCCGATACATCTGCGATCCCTGCACCACTCACGCAGGCCCCGCCCACTTGGACTGAGCCGCCAAGAGGAAATGGGGCAAACTGATGCAGCAGCCAGCGGAGCCCAAAACTCCTGCGTCGCCTTCACCCTGCCTCTGCCCTTAATTCATTTTTGTTTTGTGAATACACATTTTTGACTTAAATGATTATTAGTGGAAACCAATGTGGCAGCAGAGGTTACATGAGAATACAAGAAGAAAACCAGGCCAGGTGCGGTGGCTCACGCCTCTAATGCCAGACTTTGGGAGGCCGAGGCAGGCCAGTTCGAGACCAGCCTGGCCAACATGGTGAATCCCCGTCTCTGCTAAAAATACAAAAATTTGCTGGGCATGGTGGCACGTGCCTATAGTCCCAGTTACTTGGGAGGCTGAGGCAGGAGAATCGCTTGAACCCAGGAAGCAGAGGTTGCAGTGAGCCAAGATCGCGCCAATGCACTCCATCTTGGATGACAAGAGCAACACTCTGTCTCAAAAAAAAAAAAAGAGGAAAACCAGATCTGTTGTGGAAGAGTATAAGGTCAATGGTGGGATATTTGTAAAATATGAGAGGGTTGGTGATCTTTTTGTGTACAAAGATATCATTCCAGAGGAAGTGATTGAAGGTACGGTTAATGCCAGTATGGAGGCAGGGATGAGAGATGTCACTGCAGGCTCCTGGAGGAAGAGGAGGAAAAATAGAAACATTCAGCTTTTACTTATCAACTTATTATTTATTTATTTTTGAGACAGGGTCTTACTGTGTTGCCCAGGCTGGGGTTCAGTGGCTCAATCTCAGGTCACTGCATCCTTCACCTCCCTGGCTCAAGCGATTCTCCCACATCCAAGTCCCCCCTGAGTAGCTAGGACTACAGGTGGGTACCTTCATGCCCAGCTAATTTTTGTCCTTAGTAGAGATGGGGTTTCACCACATTGGCCAGGTTGGTCTCAAAGTCTGGCCTCAATTGATCTGCCTGCCTCAGCCTCCCAAAGTGCTGGGATTATAGCGTGAGCCACCGCACCCAGCCTTATTTATTAATTTAGTGCAAATATAATTGCAGTTTTTGCCATTACATTTAATGACAAAAACCACAATTTCTTTTGCACCAACGCAATATTTTTTTATAGTCATAAAAATGTCATATTTGTATTAGTTGACCTGAATTAAGTTTAGGACATAATTTCTGGAGCTATCTTCCCAGAAATGCCATTAACAGAAATGAGTCATAAATGGTGAGGCAAACTGTAAACAAATTGGTCTGCGGCTGTTAATCAGTCCCAAGAAACAACATTTGATCCTGTGGCTGGGTGCCTGTTTTAGCCAAGAGGCACTGAACGGCAGCAAAGAGAGTTCTGCTGTCAGAGGCACGAGGTTTCCTTTTTTCTCAAGCAGTTGTCTGTCAGTTTCCTTAGCATTTAGTATAAAATTCAAAACCACCATTTGCTCACATAGTTACAGGACTAAGATTTTCTTTTCTTTTTTTTTTTTTTTTTGAGACAAAGTCTCACTCTGTCACCCAGGCTGGAGTGCAATGGCACAATCTCGGCTCACTGCAACCACCGCCTCCCGGGTTCAAGCGATTCTCCTGCCTCAGCCTCCAGAGTAGCTGGGATTACAGGCACATGCCACCACACCCGGCTAATTTTTGCATTTTCAGTAGAGATGAGGTTTCACCATGTTGCTCAGGCTAGTCTCAAACTCCTGACCCAGTGATCTGCCTGCCTTGGCCTCCCAAAGTGCTGGGATTACAGATGTGAGCCACCACGCCTGGCCAGAATTTTCTTTCTTAGTTCCAAATGTTAAAAGAAGCTCTCAGGCTAGGCACGGTGGCTCACGCCACCCAGCACTTTGGGAGGCTGAAGTGGGCGGATCACAAGGTCAGAAGTTCGAGACCAGCCTGGCTAACACGGTGAAACCCTGTCTCTACTAAAAATACAAAAGTTAGCTGGGTGTGGTGGCATGCGCCTGTAATCCCAGCTACTCTGGAGGCTGAGGCAGGGAATTGCTTGAACCCGGGAGGCGGAGGTTGCAGTGAGCTAAGATTGTGCCACTGCACTCCAGCCTGGGCTACAAAGCAAGACTCTGTCGCAAAAAAAAAAAAAATAATAATAACGAAAGAAGCTCTCTTTGATTTTAATTTTTTCATATTGTCAGTTTTGAGCTTCTCCGAACTGGTTCTATTCCTGTGTTCAATTGTGAGAATGCAGGCCTTCCTAACAAAAAGCTGTTAGTAAAAAGAATCTTGGAAATATAGGAGGATATCTTCCTTCCTCTGAAACTACAAAAGAGTAGGTAAGTTTCTACAGCATAAATCTGTCCTGAGTAAAATGTCCACACTCCTTCCTAAGGCCAATAGGTTTTGGTTTGTACTTGAGTTCATTCTCTCTGACTGCCCAAGACATTATTCCAGCAATTCTCAAGCTGCTTGCTGCATTGTCAATATTTTCCTCAGTACTTAGTCTTTCCCACCAACATACAAACATGCTGCTAATGCAGAATTCTAGAGCTTCCTGAAAGTAGAAGACCTGATAGTAGGATTTCCTGGTACGGGATATCTGATTATAAGCCACTGAAACTTCTTATTCTTTTAATATTTTTTCTTAAATAGAGTCAGGATCTTGCTATGTTGCCCAGGCTGGCCTCCTGGCCATCCTCAAGTGATCCTCCCACCTTGGCTTCCCAAAGTGCTGTGATTACAGGTGTGAGTCACTGCGCCTGGACCGATTGTTTTGAAAAATATGTGTTCAGTTAGCTCTAGAAAATGAGAAAATTGGCCAGGCACTGTAATCCCACTGCTTTGGGATGCCAAGGCAGGAGGATCACCTGAGGTCAGGAGTTTGAGACCAGCCATGGTCAATAAGGTGAAACCTTGTTTCTACTAAAAATAAAAAAAATTAGCCAGATGTGTTGGCAGGCACCTGTAATCCCAGCTACTCGGGAGGCTGAGGCAGGAAAATCATTTGAGCCTGGGAGGCAGAGGTTGCAGTGAGCTGAAATCACGCCATTGCACGCCTGGGCAACGAGAGTGAAGCTCTGTCTCAAAAAAAGAAAATGAAAAAGTTGAAAAAAAATTTTTTTTTTGAGATAGAATCTTGCTCTGTCACCAGGCTGAAGTGCAGTGGCAATTGGCTCACTGCAGCCTCCGCCTCACGAGTTCAAACGATTCTTCCACCTCAGCCGCCTGAGTAGCTGGGACCACAGGTGCGTGCCACCACACCCGGCTAATTTTTTTGTATTTTTAGTAGAGACGGGGTTTCACCATGTTGGCCAGGATGGTCTCGATCTCTTGACCTTGTGATCCGCTCGCCTCGGCCTCCCAAAGTGCTGGGATTACAGGCATTAGCCACCGCGCCCGGTGAAATTCTTAAAAAAAAAAAAAAATTGAAATTCTTGATGCAGTTGTGTCCATATGAGATGCAGTCTCATAACTGGTCCCCCACAATACTTGCTGAATCAGACTCCGCATTTTTTTTTTTTTCATATGTTGTCTTGCTCTGTTGCCAGGCTGGAGTACAGTGGTGCAACCTAGGCTCACTGCAACCTCCGCCTCCAGGGTTCAAGAAATTCTTCCACCTCAGCCTCCCAAGTAGCTAGGACCACAGGCGCATGCCACCACGTGTGGCTAATTTTTTTGTATTTTTAGTAGAGACAGGGTCCATGTTCAGGATGGTCTTGATCTCTTGACCTCGTGATCCGCCCACCTCGGCCTCCCAAAATTCTGGGATTACAGTCGTGAGCCACCACGCCCGGCCTAGACTCTGCATTTTAACCGGATCCTTAGATGCTGCTTAAAAGTTTGAAAAGCCTTTATAAAAATAAAAATTAAAAAAAGCCGGGCACGGTGGCTCAGGCCTGTAATCCCAGCACTTTGGGAGTCAGAGGCAGGCGGATTACCTGAGGTCAGGAGTTCGAGACTATTCTGGCCAACATGGTGAAACCCTGTCTTTATAAAAAAAAAAAAAAAAAAAAGAAAAAGGAAAAAAAGTTTGAAAAGCACCAAACTAGACCAGTGGCTGTCAACGCTTGAATCACCTGAGCTTTCAAAAATTATGGGCTGGGCGAGGTGGCTCACGCCCATAATCCCAGCACTTTGAGAGGCCAAGGTGGGTGGATCACCATCTAGAGTTCGAGACCAGCTTGATCAACACAGAGAAACCTCATCTCTACTAAAAATACAAAGTTAGTTGGGCGTGGTGGCACATGCCTGTAATCCCAGCTACTCGGGAGGCTGAGGCAGGAGAATCGCTTGAACTGGGGAGGTGGAGGTTGGGGTGAGCCAAGATAGTGCCATTGTACTCCAGCCTGGGCAACCCCGTCTCAGAAAAAAAAAAAAATTATGATGTCCAGGACACACCTCAGATAAATTAAATTAGAATCTCTGGGTGAGATCCAGGGGTCAGTATTTTCAAAGTCTCTCTGTGGGATCCAGGAGTCAGCCACTTTTAGGGACACCAATGTGTACTGAAGTTTGAGAAATACTGAACTAGACAGACTTTTTTGAGTATGTGTAACTGACTGCTGGTATAGTCTCTTAAAACAAAGAGAAGGTTAAACTCATTGTAGTCCTAGGAAAAGATGAAGACTCTTGTTGATATCTTACACGGCATCAGGCATTGGCTAGATAAAATCTAGCCTTGTCTTCCAAAGACATATTTATGTATTTATTTATTATTATCCTTTTTTTTTTTTTTTTTTTAAGATGGGGTTTCACCATTATGGCCAGGCTGGTCTTGAACTCCCGACCTCAGGTGATCCGCCCGCCTTGGCCTCCAAAGTGCTTGGATTACAGGCGTGAGCCACCACGCCTGGCCTTCTTCTTCTTATTATTATTATTTTATTCCCCCCCCCCCCACCCTCCCCAACGCCTCCTTATTATTATTTTTTAGATAGTCTCGCTCTGTTGCCCAGGCTGGAGAGTAGTGGTGCTATCTTGGCTCACTGCAACCTCCGCCTCCTGGATTCAGGCAATTCTCCCGCCTCAGCCTCCCAGGTAGCTGCGACTACAGTGTGGGCCAGCCACCATGCCTGGCTAATTTATATATTTTTAGTAGAGTCAGGGTTTTACCATGTTGGCCAGGTTGGTCTCGAACTTCTGACCTAAAGTAATCTGCCTGGCTTGGACTTCCAAACTGCTGGGACTATAGGCCTGAGCCACTATTCCCGATCCTATTTATTTAATTTACTCTTTTTAAGACAGGGTCTTGCTCTGTTGCCCAGGTTGAAGGGCAGTGAGGCATCACAGCTCATTGCAGCCTCAACTTCCCTGTCTCAAGCAATCTTCCCACCTGAGCCTCTCAAGTAGCTGGAACCACAGGCTTGTACCACCATGGCTAGCTAATATTTTTATATTTTCTTTCTTTCTTTTTTTTTAATTTGGAACGCTTCACGAATTTATGTGTCATCCTTGCGCAGGGGCCATGCTAATCTTCTCTGTATCGTTCCAATTTTAGTATATGTGCTGCAGAAGCAAACACAATATTTTTATATTTTTTGTAGAGACAGGGTCTCACCTTGTTGCCCAGGCTGGTCTTGAACACTTGAGCTCCATCCATCCTCCTGCCTCAGCATCCCAAAGAGCTGGAATTACAGGTGTGAGCCACCACTCCCAGCCAGACCTTTTTTTTTTTTTTTTGAGACAGAGTTTCACTCTCGTTGCCCAGGCTGGAGTGCAGTGGCACGATCTCAGCTCACTACAACTTCTGCCTCCCGGGTTCAAGTGATTCTCCTGCCTCAGCCTCCCAAGTAGATGGAATTACAGGCATGTGCCACCAAACTTGGCTAATTTTTGTATTTTTAGTAGAGATGGGTTTCACTATGCTTACCAGACTGGTCTTGAACTCCTGACCTCAGGTGATCTACCCAAAGTTCTGGGATTATAAGTGTGAACCACTGTGTCCAGCTAGACCTTTTTTTTTTTTTTCCAGATTGGCCCAAAGGAAGGACAATGAGACTCAATCTCAAGAATGAGAAACTGCTGCTGGGCATGTTGGCCCTTATCCATAATCCCAGCATTATGGGAGGCTGGGGCAGACAGATTGCTTCAGGCTAAGAGTTCAAGACCAGCCTGGGCAACATAGCCAGACCTTGTCTCTACTAAATGAATTAATTAATTTTAAAAAAGAAAGAGAAGCTGGCCAGAGCTGGGGTGGTGGTGCACGCCTGAAGTTTCAGCTACTTGGGAGACTGAGGTGGGAGAATTGCTTGAGCCCAGGAGTTCAAGGGCCAGTTTGGGCAATATAATGAGATCCTCCATCTCTAAACAAATAAATAAGTATAAATAAATAAATGACTAGAATAAGAAGCAAAAGAACCAAACAAAATTGCTATATTTTCTTTTTTTATATATATAAAAAAATTTTAAAAATATATGGAACACTTCACTAATTTGCGTGTCATCCTTGTGCAGGGGCCATGCTAATCTTCTCTGTATTGTTCCAATTTTAGTATATGTGCTGCCGAAGTGAGCACTGCTATAAGTATTTTCATAAAACCTAGGTACACAACAGCAATGAGGACGCTATGTTCAGGGGTTATGTATCCAGATAAGACCAGATAAGATAAGAAAAAAAAATCTCAGGGTGGATGGTGGCTAGTGGGATGCCAGAGGGGAATACGTATCTATCTCCTGGGTGGTTTGTAAGGGTTAATAGACTATTCTGCCTGTCTCTATCTCAGTAGACCAAGAAATGCAGTGCTGCCGGGCGCAGTGGCTCACGCCTGTAATCCTAGCACTTTGGGAGGCTGAGGTGGGTGGATCACCTGAGGTCAGGAGTTCAAGACCAGCCTGGCCATCATGGTGAAACCCCATCTTTAAAATAAAAAAAAAGGAAAAAAAAGAAAAAAAAACAGAAATGCAGTGCTTCATGCAAGATTGCAGGAGAGTCCAGTTGGTTTTCAATGACCATACTACTTACTACTTCTAACTTTCCTGAAATATTAGGCTCGGCCAGGGGTGTTGGCTCACATCTGTAATTCCAGAGCTTTGGGAGGCTGAGGCAGGAGGATTGCTTGAGTCCAGGAGTTTGAGGCCAGTCTGGGCGACTTAGCAAGACCCCATCTATCCAAACAATTTAAAAATCAGCTGGGCATGGTGGCTTATGCCTGTAGTCCTAGATACTCAGGAGGCTGAGGTGGAGGGATTGCCTTACCCTAGGAATCTGAGGCTACAGTGAGCTGTGATCATGCCACTGCACTCCTGCCTGGATGACAGAGCAAGACCCTGCTCTGTGCATGCCTGTGATCCCAGCTACTTGGGAGGCTGAGGCAGGAGAATCACTTGAACCTGGGAGGCAGAGGTTGCAGTGAGCCAAGATGGCGTTGCTGCACTGCAGCCTGGACAACAGAGTGAGACTCCGTCTCAAAAAAAAAAAAAAAAGCCAGTCACAGTGGCTCACACCTGTAATCCCAGCACTTTGGGAGGCTGAGGTGAGTGGATCACCTGAGGTCAGGAGTTAGAGACCAGCCCAGCCAACATGGTGAAACCCCGTCTCTACTAAAATTCCAAAAAAATTAGCAAGGCATGGTGGCAGGCGCCTGTAATTCCAGCTACTCGGGAGGCCGAGGCAGGAGAATTGCTCGAACCCGGAGGCGGAGGTTTGCAGTGAGCTGATATCGAACCACTGAACCCCATTCTGGGCAACAAGATCGAGACTCGGTCTCAAAAAAGAGGAAATTGCAGAGAAATATCAAGAGCTTCAGAGATAGGCAGGTCCAGGCCCAGGCTAGGCCACCCGAGGGCCTAGGGTTCGGAGCTGGCAGAGGTTAAACACTTTAAGATGAGAAAAATTGATCTCTGTCTGAACTCTGAAGGGTCCGAAGTGAGGAAAAATACCCACCTGAAGATATCATTGATGGGAATCCAGAAACGTTTTGGACCACTACAGGAATGTTTCCCCAGGAGCTCATTATCTGTTTCCACAAACATGTAAGGATTGAAAGGTTTGTAATCCAAAGTTACTTTGTACGGACCTTGAAGATTGAAAAGAGCAAGTCTAAAGAGCCAGTTGATGTTGAGCAATGTATTGAAAATGATTTGGTGTCCAGGTGTGGTGGCTCATGCCTGTAATCCCAGCACTTTGGGAGGCCGAGGCAGGTGGATTACCTGAGGTCGGGAGTTTGAGACCAGCCTGATCAACAGGAAGAAACCCTATCTCTATTAAAAAAAAAAATTAGTTGGGCATGGTGGTGCATGCCTGTAATCCCAGCTACTTGGGAGGCTGAGGCAGGAGAATTGCTTGAACCTGGGAGGCAGAGGTTACAGTGAGCTGAGATCTCGCCATTGCACTCCAGCCTGGGCAACAAGACCGAAACTCTGTCTCAAAAAAAAAAAAAAGAAAAAGAAAAAGATTTGGTACACACAGAAGGGCAGCATCAAAATGAAGAATTGTGGCACATGATGGCTCCACTACTTACTTGAGATTCATTATTTTATCAACCTTTGGTCATTTTCCATCTGTGCATAGAGTTTCTGCAGAGGGAACAGTTGTCTGAAATCTTTTCAAGTAATTATAACAAAATGCTCTTGCATGATTTTTTTTTCTTCTTTTTGAGACAGAGTCTTGCTCTGTCGCCAAGCTGGCGTGCAGTGGCGCAATTTCAGCTCACTGCAACCTCCGCCTCCCGGGTTCAAGTAGTTCTCCTGCCTCAGCCTCCCAAGTAGTTGGGACTACAGGCACGAGCTACCACACCTAGCTAATTTTTGTATTTTTAGTAGAGATGGGGTTTCACCATGTTGGCCAGGCTGGTCTCAAACTCCTGACCTCAGGTGATTTGGCCTCCCAAAGTGCTGGGATTACAGGCATAAGCCACCATGCCCGGCCTCTTACATGATTTTTTAACAATATATTTATTTAAAAAAAACACAAATTAAAAAAAAACTATATTTATTTAAACAAAGTTGTCATTAATATGTTTTATTAAAAGGATTTATATAATAAATAAATAAATCCTGTTCCAGGATTTAGCCGGGATACCATATTATATTTAGTCATCAGATCTTGAATTTCTCTGGACTGATGGTTTCTCAGACTCTCTTTTTGGTGAACTTGATATAGGAATGCTAGCCTGGACAACATGGAGAGACCCCATCTCTATGAAAAGTTAAAAAATTAGCTGAGCGTAGTGGTAGATGCCTGTAGTCTCAATTACTTGGGAGGACCTCTGGAACCTGGGAGGTCAAGGCTGCAGTGAGCAGTTCATGCCACTGCACCCCAGCCTGGCAACAGAAGAAGCCCCTATCTTAAAAAAAAAAAATTACTGGCCATGTATTTTGTAGAATGTGCCTCTATTGGGATTCATTTGATTTTCTCTCTCTCTCTTTTTTTTTTTTTCCAGACAAGAGTCTCACTCCATCACCAGGCCCAGGCGCCAGGCTGGAGTGCAGTGGTGCTACCTCTGCTCACTGCAACCTCCCAGGTTCAAGCAATTCTCCTGCCTCAGCCTCCCAAGTAGCTGGGACTACTCGCCACCACGCCCAGCTAATTTTTTTGTATTTTTAGTAGAGACGGGGTTTCACCATGTTGGCCAGGATGGTCTCGATCTCTTGACCTTGTGATCCGCCCACCTCGGCCTCCCAAAGTGCTGGGATTACAGGCGTGAGCCACTGCACCTGGCCTGATGTTTTTCTCACGATAAATTAGGTAACTGGGTTATGGGTTTTGGGTGGGAAACCCATACAGAGGCTTGTGTCTGTAGTCCCAGCTACTCTGGAGGCTGAGGTAGGAGGATCACTTGAGCCTAAGTGAAGTAAAAACTAAGCAAATCTGAATTAAGTGTTGACTTTAGTCAATAATGATTTATTGGACTGGGCATGGTGGCTCATGCCTGTAATCTCAGCACTTTGGGAGGCCAAGACAGGCAGATTATGAGATCAGGAGTTCCAGACCAGCCTAGCCAACATAGTGAAACCCTGTCTCTACTAAAAATACAAAAAATTAGCCAGGCGTGGTGGCAGGCACCTGTAATCCCAGCTACTCAGGAGGCTGAGGCAGGAGAATTGCTTGAACCAGGAGGATGAGGTGGCAGTGAGCCGAGATCGTGTCATTGCATTCCAGCCTGGGCAACAAGAGTGAAACTCCACCTCAAAAAAGAAATAGCGCCAGGCACGGTGGCTCACGCCTGTAATCCCAGCACTTTGGGAGGCCGAGATGGGTGGATCACGAGGTCAGGAGTTCAAGACCAGCCTGGCCAACATGGTGAAACCCCATCTCTTTAAAAAAAATAAAAATAGCTTATAAATATTTGTTCATTAATTCTGATAACTGTACCACACTAGTATCTTATTAACAGGGGAAACTGGGTGTGTAGTATATGGGAACTCTGTATTCTCAATTTTTTTTCTTTTTCTTTTAGACAGAGTCTTGCTCTGTTGCTCAGGCTGGAGTGCAGTGGGGCAATCTCAGCTTACTGCATCCTCCGCTTCCCGGGTTCAAGTGATTCTCCTGCCTCAGCCTTCTAAGTAACTGGTACTACAGGTGCCTGCCACCATGCCTGACTAATTTTTTTGTATTTTTTAGTAGAGAGGGGGTTTCACCGTGTTGGCCCGGCTGGTCTCAAACTCCTGACCTCAAGTGATCCGCCTGCCTTGGCCTCCCACAGTGCTGGGATTATAGGCGAGAGCCTCCATGTCCAGCCCTGTAAATTTTTTCGTCTAAAAACCTTCTAAAAAATTCAGATTATGGCCGGGCGCAGTGGGTCACGCCTGTAATCCCAACACTTTGGGAGGCAGAGAGGGGTGGATCACGAGGTCAGCAGTTCAAGGCCAGCCTGACCAACATGGTGACAGCCTGTCTCTACTAAAATACAAAAATTAGCCGGGAATGGTGGTGTGTGTCTGTAATCCCAGCTATTCAGGAGGCTAAGGCAGGAGAATCACTTGAACCCAGGTGCCGGAGGCTGCAGTGAGCCAAGATCATGCCACTGTACTCCAGCCTGGGTGACAGAGCAAGGCTCTGTCTCAAAAAAAAGAAGTTTATATTTGTTTAATTTTTTTTACAGAAATGATCTTGCTCTGTCCCTCAGGCTGGAGTGCAGTGGTGCACACATAGCTTACTACAGCCTCCCACGTCTGGGTCTTAAGCAATCCTCCCACCTCAGCTTCCTGAGCAGCGAGGACTACAGGTGCACAGCACCATGCCCAGCTAATTTTCTGTAGAGATGGGATCTTGTTCTGTCACCCTGGCTGGTTTCAAACTCCTAGCCTCAAGCAATCTTCCTTTCTCAGTCTCCCAAAGTGCTGGGATTACAGGGGTGAGCCACTGTGCCCAGTCTTAACTTTATTATTATTTCTTTTTTTATTTATTTTTGAGACAGAGTTTTGTTCTTATTGCCTAGGCTGCAGTACGGTGGCAGGATCTTGGCTCACTGCAACCTCTGCCTGCCAGGTTCAAGTGATTCTCCTCCCTCAGCCTCCTGAGTAGCTGAGATTACAGGTCCTTGCCACCACGCTCAACTAATTTTTTGTATTTTTAGAAGAGACCGGGTTTCATCATGTTGGCCAGGCTGCTTTCGAACTGCTGACCTCAGGTGATCCACCCACCTCAGTTTCCCAAAGTGCAGGGATTACAGGAGTGAGCCGCGACACTCGGCCTTAACTTTTATTTATTTTTTTTAAAGACGGGGTTTCACCATGTTGGTCAGGCTGGTCTTGAACTCACAACCTCAGGTGATCTGCCCGCCTTGGCCTCCAAAGTGCTTGGATTACAGGGGTGAGCCACCATGCCCGGCCAACTTTATTTTTAAAAATCAGAGAGATCAGTGTCTACAATTTAAAAATGAGGTGCTGGATAATTCCACCCCCCCGCTGCGCCTTTTTTATGAGAGAGAGTTTCCTTCTTGTCACCCAGGCTGGAGTGCCATGGCGCGATCTTGGCTCATTGCAACCTCTACCTCCTTGGTTCAAGCGATTCTCCTGCCTCAGCCTCCCAAGTAGCTGAGATTACAGGTGTCCACCACCGTGCCCAGCTAATTTTTTTTTATTTTAAATTTAATTTTTTTTATTTGATTTTTACAAAACAACAAAAAAAATATGGAACGCTTCATGAATTTGCGTGTCATCCTTGCTCAGGGGCCATGCTTATCTTCTCTGTATTGTTCCAATTTTAGTGTATGTGCTGCCAAAGCGAGCACATGCCCAGCTAATTTTTTAATTTATTTTATTTTTATTTTTTTATAGAGAATGGGTTTCACTATGTTGGTCAGGCTAGTCTTGAACCTCTGACCTCATGATCCGCCCACGTCAGTCTTCCAAAGTGCTAGGATTACAGGTGTGAGCCACCGTGCTCAACTTAATTTTTGTATTTTTATTACAGACCAGGTTTCACCACGTTGGCCAGCTGGTCTTGAACTCCTGACCTCAGGTGATCCACCTGCCTCTGCCTCACAAAGTGCTGGGATTACAGGTGTGAGCCACTGCGCCTGGCCAATCTTCCTTTTTTCCAGAGACAATTTACTTTTTTTTTTTTTTTTTTGAGATGGAGTCTTGCTCTTTCACCCAGGGCGGAGTGCAGTGGTGCAATGGCTCGATCTTGGTTCACTGCATCCTCCACCTCCCAGATTCAAGCGGTTCTCCTACCTTAGCCTCCCTGAGCAGATGGGACTACAGGCACACACCACCACACCTGGCTTATTTTTGTATTTTTAGTAGAGACAGGGTTTCACCATGTTGGCCAGGCTGGTCTCAAACTCCTAAACACAGGTGATCTGCCTGCCTCCACCTCCCAAAGTGGAATTACAGGTGTGAACCACCGCAACCAGCTGACAATTTACTTTTGCTTTGTAGTTGGAGTTAAAGTAGATTTTGCCTTGATTCAATCAGGCATTGAGTTTATTCAAAACTAATTTCAAAATTTTAGGCAGGGCTCAGTGACTAACGCCTGTGATCCCAGTATGTTCGGAGGCCGAGGTGAGTGGATCACTTGAGCCCAGGAGTTTGAGACCAGTCTCAGCAACATAGCAAAACTCTGTCTCTACTAAAAGTACAAAAATTAGCTGGGCAGTGGCTCATGCCTGTAATACCAGCTATCTGGGAGGCTGAGGCATGAGAATCACTTGAACTCAGGAAGTAGAGGCTGCAGTCAGCCGAGATTGTACCACTGCACTCCAGCCTGGGTGACAGAGCGAGACAACTCTCCATCTCAAAACAATAAAAATAGCTGGGTGTGGTGGCTCACACTCGTAATCCAGCACTTTGGGAGGCCAAGGCCAGTGGATCACCTGAGGTCAGGCGTTTGAGACCAGCCTGGCCAAAGTGGTGAAACCTCATCTCTACCAAAAATACAAAAATTGGCCAGGCGTGGTGACATGCACCTATAGTCCCAGCTACTCAGGAGGCTGATGCAGGAGAATTGCTTGAACCTGGGAGGCAGAGATTTCAGTGAGCCAAGATTGCATCACTGCACTCCAACCTGGGCAACAGAGGCAGACTCTGTCTCAAAAAAATAAATAAATATCACTGGGCATGGTGGCTCACGCCTGTAATCCCAGCACTTTGGGAGGCTGAGACGGGAAGATCACCTGAGGTCAGGAGTTCGAGACCAGCCTGGCTAACACGGTGAACCCTGTTTCTACTAAAAATACAAAATATTTGCTGGGTGTGTTGGCCTGCACCTGTAGTCCCAGCTACTAGGGAGGCTGAGGCGGGAGAATTGCATGAACCCAGTAGGCGGAGGTTGCAGTGAGCCGAGATGGTGCCACTGCACTCAAGCTTGGGCAACAAGAGCAAAACTCCGTCTCATAAATAAATAAATAAAAATAAAAATATAACAAACTGGATTTCATTCTTTATGAATTAATAGTCTGTTCTTGGGCCAGGTGCAGTGGTGCATGTCTGTAACCTGAGCACTTTGGGAGGGCAAGGTGGGCAGATCACTTGAGCCCAGGAGTTCGAAACCACTCTGGGTAACCCCAGAGAAACCCTGTCTCTATTGAAAATGCAAAACTTAACTGGGTGTGGTGGGGTGTGCCTGTAGTCCCAGCTACTTGGGAGGCTGAGGTGGGAGGATGGCTAGAGCCCAGGAGGTGAAGTTTGCAGTGAGCCAAGATTGGGCCGCTGCAGACTGGGTAATAAGTGAGACCCTGCTTCAAAAAAAGTCCATTCCGAGCTCTTTATTATTCATAGAGGAGTGCTTGTCTAAAGTTCTATCATTTAGTTATCAGCCTCCCAGTTGTCATCTTCTGCTCAGACACGCAGTCCTTCAGTCACTGCTGAAGAGCTAGCAGATGCTATGTCCAACTTTCCCTCTCTCCAGGGTCTTGGCTCATGAAGACCCTGTGGAAGCCTCTCTGATGCTTTCTAATAGTTCTTTTTGGTATTGATCCAGCTTTGCTGGTTGGTCTCAGCAAACAATTGGTCTGCCACAAGCTATTTAAGCCACAATCCAGACTGGAAGTTTCGCTTATTTTTGAGGTGGCCTTTCATTTCGTCATTGATTTAAAAATTATAAAAATATACGCTGTCGATGAGCCCTAGTGCTTCTTTTTAGGGACAGCCAAAATTTAGTAGTAGCATTTAAAAAATCAATCAGATTTTTAAAACACAACATGCTGATTTATTTAATGCAACCACAGAAGTGAAAAGCAAAATTTACATGCTGAAAAACATTACTATATTTGATATTTTTATCGGTGTGTTGAGAAATGCTGAGTGTGATTGCTGAGAAACGCTAAGTGTATGATAAAATTATATTGTTTGCTAAAAAGAATGATGGCAAGGAAAACCTGGCCACCCCCGCCCCCCCTTTGCCCCCACCCCTACCCCCCCAAGTGGAAAACTACTTAGGGCATTCTAAAGTAGCAAAATAGTGTATGTGTATCATACACCAATTAAAACAATTCTATAAGCATGGGATATGTGACCTGCCCCCGTGGCTCCCTCGTGGAGAATACTTTCTGGTTTGTCCTGGATCAGTGGTAAGCAGGCACCAGCTACCTACCTAGTTTATCTTGGTTCTATGAGAAAACACAGAACACCTGTTTGTTAATAATCACCTGTTCAGAGAGGATAACTATGTGGGTCAGAGTCTGCTCCAGGCCCTCAGCCCAGGATGCTGTCAGCCCCTGAGGTTCTCAGCTCAGAAGGCTGTTGGCCCCCGATAGTCCCACTTTGCTGTTCTGTTTGGGTGTCTGCTTCTTAATGCCTTCAGCACCACCTGGGTGGGAGTCTCTACTTCCGAGCTGGTCTCGGTAGTAAGGCTTAAATTTCCTGTGCTGCCTCGATATCCTTAGCCTTACAGGATAATCGAGTTTGCTGGCTCACGCCTGTAATCCCAGCACTTTGGGAGGCCAAGGCGGGTGGATCACGAGGTCAGGCGTTCGAGACCAGCCTGACCAACATGGTGAAACCCCATCTCTACTAAAAATACAACAATTAGCCAGGTGTGTCGGTGTGTGCCTATAATCCCAGCTACCCGGGAGGCTGAGGCAGGAGAATCACTTAAACCCAGGAGGCGGAGGTTGCAGTGAGCTGAGATCATGCCACTGCACTCCAGCCTGAGGGACAGAGCGCGACTGTCTCTCAAAAAAAAAAAAAAAAAAAACCGTCATCAGGGGTTTCCTAGCTCTAGGCCAGGTTCGGTGGCTCACACCTGTAACCCATCACTTTGGGAGGCTGAGGCAGGCGAATCGCCTGAGCTTAGGAGTTTGAGACCATCCTGGGCAACGTGAATGAAACCCCATCTCTACTAAAATATAAAAAATTAACCAGGCATAGTGGCATACCCAGCTATTTGGGAGGCTGAGGCAGAAGAATCGCTTGAACCCAGGAGGCAGAGGTTGCAGTGAGCCAAGATTGTGCCACTGAACTCCAGCCTGGGCAACAGAGTGAGACTCCGTCTCAAAAAAAAAAAAAGTGTTTCTGTTTCCTACTCAGCCAGTTCCATCTCAGCTGGGCCAGCTGCACTCTACCTGGTCCTCAAGCTCATAGGTTTCACTTCCCTGATAGCTCACAACATTTTTTTTTTTTTTTGAGGCAGAGTCATACTTTGTTGCCCAGGCTGGAGTGCAGTGGTGCGATCTTGGCTTACTGCAACCTCCACCTCCCGGCTTCAAGCAGTTCTCCTGCTTCAGCCTCCCAAGTAGCTGGGATTACAGGTGCCTACCACCATGCCCAGCTAATTTATATATATTAGTAGAGACAGAGTTTCACCAGGCTGGTCTCAAACTCCTGAACTCAGGTGATCCGCCCACCTCAGCCTCCCAAAGTGCTGGGATTACACACATGAGCCACTGAGCCTCGCCCACAGAATTCTTTAAACAAGCCCATCCTATCCTCCCTCAGGAGCCGGGGGCAACCTCATCCTCTTGGTACAACAGATCCTGCCTCCCACAGTTGCAGCTAGTTCACTTGGCTCCCAAGTGCAACCTCTGTCTGATCCTGCATGGTGTGTGGTGACCTCCTTCCTCAGGCCGTGAGTATATGCAGCTAAACTGCTGTTGGTGTCATCTGTCCAGTGTCGGGTGTTGTGTGTCCAGCCATCCCATAACCCTGGGGTGGGACTCCCTCCCTCACCAGAAGGGAAAGTGTGCAAACCATCTACTAATTCTTATCTAGATTTGTCATCTTCAGCTGTAGCTTTTGCAATACTTTGGTCATACTCAAAGCATTCTGCCGGGATGTCCACACCCAACCTGAGCCTACATGTAGCTCTGCTTTTATTCTGATAAAATGATTTGTCATTTTTTCTGCTTTTATAATTAGTTCTATTTAAAATTATTTTTCTCATTTTTGCCTTCGCTCCTTTCTTCTCAGCATTGTATATTCAAAGGAATACCCTTATATTCTACCTTTCAATCCAAGACAGAGGAATGAAAAAGGAAGCACCCCCCAGGCAGGGACAGAGGGATGTTAGGGGAACTATATATATATTTTTAGAGACAGAATTTTGTTCTTTCACCCAGGCTAGAGCAAAGTGGAGTGATCTCGGCTCACTCCAAACTTCGCCTCCCAGGTTCTCAAGCGATTCTCTTGCCTCAGCCTCCCAAGTAGCTGGGATTACAGGCGACTGCCACCACATCTGGCTAATTTTTATATTTTTAGTAGAGATGGGGTTTCACCATGTTGGCCAGGCTGATCTCGAACTCCTGACCTCAGGTGATCCACCCACCTCGGCCTCCCAAAGTGCTAGGATTACAGACGTGAGCCACCGTGCCTGGCTAGGGGAACTATAAATAGGAGGTAGACAAGGGACCAAACAGGACTTTAAGTTGTTTCAGCAGGTTTACAGCTTAGAAAGGATCTCATTGATCTGCATCCTAAAATATCTCAATGGACAGCTGCTAACTCAAAACTCTTTTCTTCTCTTTTTTTTTTTCCCACTGATAAAGCTTATAATCTTACTTCTACAGTTAAATCTCAGCTGAACTCTGGGGAAGATTCTGGAATACCTAGGTTATTTATTTCTCAGTGTTTCACCACTAGTTGTAACCATCCTTCAACCAAACATCTCCATTTGAGTAGCATAGGCTACAATGGATTTTCTCTATTTAAGATTACTCAGCAGTGGCCAGGTGTGGTGGCTTACAACTGTAACCCCAGAACTTTGGGAGGCTGTATGAGTCTGTTTTCACACTGCTGATAAAGACAATTTAATTGAACTTACAGTTCCACATGGCTGGGGAGGCCTCACAGTCATGGCTGAAGGCAAGGAGGAGCAAGTCCCATCTTGCATGGATGGTGACATGCAAAAAAGAGAGCTTGTGCAGAGAAACTCCTATTTCTAAAACCATCAAATCTCATGAGACCCATTCACTATCATGAGAACAGCATGGGAAAGACCTGCCCCCATGATTCAATCATCTCCCACTCAGTCCCTCACACAACAGATGGGAATTATGGGAGCTTCAAGATAGATTTGGGTGGGGACACAGAGCCAAACCCTATCAGAGGCCGAGGCCGGTGGATCACCTGAGGTCAGGAGTTCGTGACCAGCCTGAGCAACATGGTGAAACCCAGTCTCTATTAAAAATACAAAAATTCGCCAGCTGTAATGGGCACTTGTAATGCCAGCTACTTGGGAGGCTGAGGCAGGAGAATTGCTTGAACCTGGGAGGCAGAGGAGGCAGTGAGCCAAGATCCCATCATTGAACTGCAGCCTGGGTGACAGAGTGAGACTGTCTCAAAAAAAAAAAAAAAAAAAAATTACACAGCAGAGAAAATATTGTCATCAATGTTTGTTTGTTTTTTTTTTTTTTTTTGAGATGGAGTCTCACTATCGCCCAGGCTAGAGTGCAGTGGTGAGATCTTGGCCCACTGTAACCTCTGCTTCCCAGGTTCAAGTAATTCTCCTGCCTGAGCCTCCTGAATAGCTGGGATTACAGTCGTGTGCCACCACACCTGGCTGATTTTTGTATTTTTAGTAGAGATGGGGTTTCACCATGTTGGCCAGGCTGGTCTCGAACTCCTGACCTCAGGTGATCCGCCTGCCTTGGTCTCTCAAAGTGCTTGGATTACAGGTGTGAGTCACGGAGCCCGGCCACCATCAGTGATTTAGTAGAGCGAAAGATTTATACTTCTTTGGAGACTGTGTGTCAAGAAGGATCCCCCAACTCCGGATATGTAGGAAGACTACCTTGGACATCACTTGACCTCATACTTCTGTTTCTTGTGCCTTAAGATACTATTCTCTTTCAGCCAACAAGATTATATAACATTACTGACCTCAGCCCAAACCTGGTCCTGGCTCAATAGGAGTGTTTTAACAGCCTTTGCAGAGAGATTCAAGAATCTTCCATTCAGCTGGGTGCGGTGGCTCACGCCTGTAATCCCAGCATTTTGGGAGGCTGAGATGGGTGGATCACGAGGTCAAGAGTTCAAGACCAACCTGGCCAAGATGGTGAAACCCCATCTCTTTAAAAAAAAAAAAAATTAAAAAAAAAAAGAATCTTCCAATCAGCAATGAATTTTCACTCTACGTCTATGGTGCAGTTGTTGTTTATCGGATCAATCCTTGATGCAATCAGACCTTTTCTCATCTTTCTAGGCTGAGGTAGTATAAGTCTTCCTAAACATGATACATTTTAAGTACATGGATTAAACTTTACATAAAATTTAATTTAAAAAATGGCTCATTAGGGAGCACAAAATTTACTTAAAGTCTATCCTGATTTCCCTGTGACATGTAAGTATCTATATGTATGTCTCACTGCATAGAAACAAAACAGAAAACCTTGTTTGTTTATTTATTTATTTTTAGATCTTGTCAACCAGGCTGGAGTGTAGTGGCACCATCATAGCTCACTGCAGCCTTGGACTCCTGGGCTCAAGTGATTCTCCTGCCTCATCCTCCTGAGAGGCTGGGATTGCAGGCACCGTATTGCCATACCTGGCTAGTTTTAAAATTTTTATAGAGATGGGGTCTCACCAGGTTGCCCAGTCTGGCCTAAAAACTCCTGGCCTCAAGTGATCCTTCCAACTTGGTTTCCCAAAGTGCTAGGAAACTCAACAGGACCGAGCATGGTGGCTCACACTTGTAATCCCAGCACTTCAAGAGGCCAATGCAAGTGGATCACCTGAGGTCAGGAGTTCGAGATCAGCCTGGCCAACATGGTGAAACCCCGTCTCTATTAAAAATACAAAAAACTTCAGAGCATACATGGCCTTATAAATAAGTTAAAAATAAATAAAAAATAAAAATCCAAAAATTAATTGGATATAGTGGCATGTGCCTGTAATCCTAGCTACACAGGAGGCTGAGGCAGGAGAATTGCTTGAACTCAGGAGGGGGAGGTTGCAGTGAGCTGAGACTGTGCCACTGCATTCTAGCCTGGGTGGCAGAGTGAGACCCTTTCTTAAAAAAGAAAAGGCCAGGTATGGTGGTTCACACCTATAATCCCAGCACTTTGGGAGGCCAGGGCAGGTGGATCACAAGGTCAGGAGTTTGAAACCACCTGGCCAACACAGTGAAACCCTATCTCTACTAAAAATGCAAAAAACTAGCCGGCCGTGGTGGTAGGTACCTATAACCCCAGCTACTCAGGAGGCTTAGGCAGGAGAATCGTTTGAACCCGGGAAGCAGAGGTTGCAGTGAGCCAAGATTGTGGCACTGAACTCCAGCCTGTGCAACACAGTGAGAATCTGTATAAAAAAAAAAAAAAAAA
The DNA here is from genome assembly GCA_963573385.1 of Cacajao melanocephalus. Classification (NCBI taxonomy): domain Eukaryota; kingdom Metazoa; phylum Chordata; class Mammalia; order Primates; family Pitheciidae; genus Cacajao; species Cacajao melanocephalus. Next base: position 32 of record CAUYLG010078734.1, on the reverse strand, counting down.
GAAAAAGAAAAAGAAAAAGAAAAAAAATTGCC
>CAUYLG010078732.1:0-107086 GCA_963573385.1 Cacajao melanocephalus | reverse complement strand
TGGCCGGGGTGGACAGCATGGCTGCAGGGTCGGGGTGGGGAGCATGGCTGCAGGGTTGGGGTGGGGGGCACGGCCGCAGGGTTGGGGTGGGGACATGGTGGGGTGGGGAGCATGGCCGCAGGGTCGGGGTGGGGGCACGGCCCCAGGGTCGGGGTGGGGGCATGGCTGAAGCCTCTTGCTGCCCTCTCCGGGCCTGATCACTTTAGCAGACCTCACGTCCCTCCGGCTGCTGTGAGATACTTTTTTTTCTTGCTGTGCTGTTTTTCTTTTCTTTTCTTTTCTTTTTTTTTTGGTTGAAAGTAAATATTTGGCTGGTATGGTGGCTCACGACTGTGATCCCAGCACTTTGGGAGGCTGAGGCAGGAGGATTGCTTGAGCTCAGGAGTTTGAAAGTGTCTGGACAACACAGTGAGACCCTGTCTCTATTTATTTTCAAAAGAAAAAAATTTTAAGAAATGAAAGTGAATATTTAGAATGAGAAAAAATTACAACGAATTATACATTGAAGAAAATGGCTACATACAATAAATACTATAGAATCCGGGAAAAAGTGTCATCTTTTTATTAATTAACTGCTTGATCCACCTCTAAAAAACTTCTTCTATATGTTGTGGCTGTTGAATCTTTGGCTGCCTCTTCCTATGTAGTATTTTCTTGAAGAGAAGAGAAAGGCAATGCAATACATCTTATGTTACTGCTCCACTGTTTTCTCTTTGCTTTTAGAGGCAGGATCTTGCTCTGTTGCTTCAAGGGTTTCCGTTTCCAAATTCTTGTTGCCACTTGGTCTTGTCACTGTTATTTTAGTTTTAGCCTCTCTAGTGGTCATGCAGGGGCATTGCGCTGTGGCCTGAACTGGTCCTTCCCCACACGCGCCGCGGTGCTGAGCACCTTTTCATGTTTCTGCACCTTCTGTTTTCCTCTGGCTAGGTTTGCCCGGTGGGTGTCAATTTCATTATTCATTTTCCCCAAAGAAACAGGCTTTGACTCAGCCGAGCCCACCATTTGGCTCTATTTTCTTATCCAGTTCATCCACTTTTTTTTCCAAAAGCAAAAAAGAATTTGCTACACTTTTCTCACTTATTGCTGTTCTGCTTTTCTTCTTATCTAATGTGCATATTTAAAGATATGTATTCTTTTCAAGCATGACTCTGTAATCCAAAATTTTGGTTATATTCTTTTCATTCAGTTCAATATATGTTCTCATTTGTATTGTGATTTCTTCTTGACCCAATGGTGTATTTCATAGGAGTATTGCTTAAGGTTCAGGCTGTAGATGGCCTTTTTGTTATATTGACTTTCTGCATTCTTGTGTGCCTTGTGTGATTGCAGTTCTTTGAGACTTAGACACCTGCTTTATGACCCAGACTATGGCCAACTTTTTAAATGTTTTTGTATTCATGAGAAGAATATGCATTTATGCAGTTAGTGAGTAGAGTCTTTAGATGTGCTTGGGCCACTTTTACTGTTTGTGTTATTCTTGGGCTTTTTAGGGGAGTGTAGTATGGGTGGGGGGACAGGGTCTTGCTCTGTTACCCAGGCTGGAATGCAGTGGCATGATCACAGCTGAGGACTAAGCTCTGATTTTTTTATCTTGCCCAAATTCCTACCCAAGAGGTCTAGGTGGTCATGCCCTACAAAGCATAAATTCTCATCAGATGGGTTTTATTTGACCCTGTATATCATGACTTTCTTTCAGTCTGACTCTGGTGTAACATCCTAAGACAAGAAAAGGATATTTAAGCCCAGAATGTATTTCCTTGCCATACCTTGAAATTGCCCTGCAAAGTCTCTTGTGGGAAAAGTCCATACTATAGAGAATCTCCTTTCCCCTTTGTTTTCTTCCTCTCTTTCCAGATTCAGGAGATAATCAACTAAGAACCAGGCACCCTTTTAGGTTGGATAAGAAACATTTTACAACCTGCTCTCTCTGGAAGTCTGCTATCTGAGAGATTCCTCTGCTCAATAAAACTTAGTCCTTTATCTTAATCTGAACATTCCGTTTCACGGATCCCTTGTAAACTGGATTTAGATAGACTCATTGTCAACCAGAAAATGTTTAAATTCACCTATAGCCTAAAAGCTCCCACTTTGATTTGTCCTGCCTTTCTGAACTAAACCAATGTATTTGCTAAATGTATTTGATGGCTCATGCTTCCCTAAAACATATAAAACCAAGCTGTACCCTGGCCACCCTGGGCAGGACCTCCTGAGGGCTGTGTCATGGGCCATGGTCACTCACACTTGGCTCACAGTCAATCTCTTAAAATATTTTACAGCTTTTGACTTTTTTCATTGACACAGCTCATTGCAGCCTCAACCTTCCAGGCTCAAGCAATCCTTCTGCCTCAGCCTCCTGAGTGGCTGGGACCGTAGATGTGCAGCATCATGCCTGCTAATTTTATTTTTGTAGAGATGGCGTCTCACTACGCTGCCCTGACGCGAGCCGCCGTTCCCTGTCTTGTTGAAATCTTATGTAAACTTGATGTGCTTGTTTTGTCTGCTCATTCGTCAGTGACTGAGAGAGGTATGTTAGACTTTCTCACTGTGATTGTGGATTTATTACTCTTATAATTCTTTCAAATTTTGCTTTATTTATTTTGAGGCCATATTATTAGAAGAATCAAACTTTTGATTTAGTGTATCTCCCTGGGAGGTTGAATCTATTATTATTAGGAAGTGATCATCTTTGAGACAGGGTCTTGCTGGCGTGCAGTGGTATGATCATGGCTCACTGCAGCCTTGACCTCCTGGGCTCAGGCGATCCTCCCACTTCAGCCTCCCTAGGAACTGGGACCACCGGCATGTACCACCATGCTGGGCTAATTTTTTTTTATGTTTTGTAGAGTTTTTACTATGTTCACCGAGGTTGGTCTCAAACTCCTGGGCTCAAGCATTCCTCCTGCCTGAGCCTCCGAAAGGTTTAGGATTGCAGGCATGAGCCACTAAAAAAATCTAGTCATGCTTTATGACCCACGGTCTAATTTGTAGATATAAACAAGGCTATATTAGCTTTTTGGGGTTACAGGAGTCCAGTCCTGCCTTCTCTGCAGAGGCTGTGTATCAAGAGCCCCAGTGGATGCCTGCAACTGTGGATAGCATCAAGCCTTATACATACTAGGTGTTTTTCTATCTGATCGTTGAGGTGGCTACCACTGACAAGTGGGGAGTGTGGAGACACTGGATAGAGGCACAGCTCACCTCTTAGGCAGGACCAGGCAGGATGCTGTGGGAACTTATTCATTTCTGGAATTTTCCATTTAATATTTTTGGAGTATGGTTGACCATGAGTAGCTGAAACTGCGGAAAGCAAAATGCAGATAAGGCGGGATTCCCGTATTTTTCTTGTGATATGTCTTTCTCTATAACTACTTTCAGTCTTTCTGTTTCATTATGTTTTAGATATTTCTTCACGTTACCTTTTTTTGTATTTTTTCATGATGTATCACTTTACCTAAAAAAGTTGTGTGTGTGTGTGTGCTTATTGAAATCCAGTCCAATAATTGTCAAATTGTCACTGGTCATTTGGACCTGCATCGTCCAACGTGGTGGCCGCTAGCCATGCACATCTTCTGAACAGTTGAAATCTGGCTGGTCCATGTTCAGGGGTGCTGTGAGTGTGAGCCACACCCCAGATCTTTAAGAGCTACTAAGAAAAAAGAATGTAAGATATATCAACAATTTTGAATATCAAATATATGTTGAAATGATATTTTAGAAAGATTGAGTTAAATAAAAATATTATTTTAAAATGATTCTACCTGCCTCCATTTACTTTTTGTAATGTGGCCACTAGAAAATTTTTAATTATATATTTGGCTCATGATTTTTCTTTTGGACAACTCTGATTTAGACCATGTACGTCTAATAGTAATATATTTGCTTTACATCTGCTATCTTCTTATGTACTTTTTCTTTGTTTCTCCTGTTCTACATTTCTTCTCTTTTTTTCTCATCTTCATTTGGGTTGATATGGTATTTTAAAAAACAACTTTGTTTTCACATTATCAGTTTAAAGTTACACACTCTTTTCATATTATTTTAGCAGTACCCTAAAAATTACAGCATATGTTCTTGATGTACTAATTCTAGTATTTATTGATACCTTTAATTTTCTAGGAAAATATATGAAACTTAGATTATTTTTTTAACTCCAATTATCCCTTTTTGAATTCTATGCTGTTATTGGGATTCATTAAAAATATATAAGGGACCCAGGTATGGGGGCTCATGCCTGTAATCCTAGTACTTTGGGAGGTGAGGGTGGGAGGATCACTTGAGGCCATGAGTTCAGGACCAGCCTGGGCAATAGTGAGACCTTGTTTCTACAAAATAAAAATAAGAAAAATTAGTTGGGTATGATGGCACATACCTATAGTCCTAGCTACTCAGGAGTCTGAGGTAGGAGGATCGCTTGAGCCTAGGAATTTGAGAACATATATAGGGGGTTTGGAGGAAATTTTGAGAGGTGATGGATATTTCTGTGGCCTTGATAGATTCATGGGTATAAACTTACTCCTAAACTCATCAAGTGCATACGTATATATGTGCAGCTTTTTACATGTCAGTCATTAAAGGTGGCTTTATATCTGTGTCTATCTGTCTAATCTCTCCAAGAACTTATTATGGTCAGCATTTTTAGACTTTTCTCTTTTCTTTCTCCTTCCCGTGTTTCTGGTCTTTTATCAAAGATCACTTTCCCTGAATTTGATTAATTAATTAATTTTTTGTTGTACAGTTACCCTTTCCCAAAGTGTCAGTTTCTTTCTGCCTGAAGAATACCCTTAGAATTTGAATGTGTATTTGAAGATGGCATACTGTCAGTTTTTGCTTGTCTGAGAATCAGTTGTTTTCAACTTAGTTCTTGAAGAATCTCCCCACAGGACAGCGTTCTAGGTTGACAGTTGTTTTCGTGAGCACAGTGAAGATTCTGCTCCATTGTTTCCTGGCTTCCATCTTTGCGTTGAGAAGTCAGCTGTCAGCTTATTGCTCTTTTGAACTTAATCTGTCTCTTCTTTGGCTGCTTTGAAGTTTTGTCTTTCTCTGGTTTTCTACAGTTTCACTGTGATGTTTCTGGTTGTGGATCTGGAAAATTCTCAACTATTATTTATTCAAATACTGCCTGTGCCTCATTCTCTCTCTTCTTTCTCTGGGACTCCAATTGCAGGTATGTTAGACTTACTCACAATACCCTCTATGTCTGTTATTCTCATTTCTGTGTCTTACATTTTATATCCTGAGCACACTATTCTTCCACTAAAATGATTTTCTTTGTTTTTTTTTCTATTTTTGTAGTCAGTCTTAATTGAGATATAATTTGCATGCAACATAATTTACTGATTTTAAGTGACCAAGTGAATTTTGAACAAATGCTTATAGTCATTTCACCACCACCTTGATCATCATTTAGAATATTTCCATCATTCCCCAGAATTTTTTCCAGCTCTTTTATAGTCAACCCCCCACCTCCACCCTCTAGCCACTGACAACTACTAATCTGCTTTTTATCATTGTAGTTTTCCTGCTTCTATTAATTCATATAAATATCATTATACTGTGCGTAGTATTTTGTGTTTGATTTCTTTTGCTTAGGGCATGATTCTTTTGAGACTCATACATGTTTTACATATTTCCGTTAATTTAAAAAATTAGGGGGTAGTATTTCATTGCATGGATATAACAAAATTTTTTGTTGGTTCACCAATAAATGCATATTTGATTTCTTCCACATTTTTGGTTTCTATGAAAAAACCTGTCCAAAACAGTTGATTAGACATGGACAGATATCTTTATTTTCACTTGGATAAATACTCAAGAGTGGGGTTGCCGGTCAAAACAGTAAGTATATGGAAATTTTATAAGAAATTGCCAAACTGTTGTTCAAAGTGACTGTGCCATTTTGCATTTCAACATCAATATATGAAAGTTCCAGTTGATTCATATCCTTGTTAACACTTGGTATTGCCAGTCTTTTTATTTTAGCCATTCTCATGGGTGTATGTGGTATGCCATTATGGTTTGATTTTTTAGCACTCCAGTGACTAACGATGTTGGACATTTATTCATGTTCTTATTTGTTATCTATATATCTTCTATGGCAAAGTGTTTGTTTATATGTTTTACTGATTATTAATTGGGTTATTTGCATTATTATGGACTTACAGAGTTCTTTATATATATTGATATTTAGAAATATTTTATCCCAGTGGTGGCTTGCCTTTTCATTTTTCTTAGCAATTTCTTTTGTTTTATTTTTACTTTATTTCATTATTTAATTTATTTATTTATTGAGACAGGGTCTCACTCTGTTGCCCAGGCTGGAGTGCAGTGGTGTAATCATAGCTCACTGCAGCCTTGAACTTCTGGTCTCAGGCGAGCCTCTCAACTCAGCCTCCCAAGTAGCTGGGATTACAGGTGTGCATCACCACACCGGGACAATTTGTAAATTTTTTGTGGAGATTGGGTCTTCTGATACCCTTTAATGGTGATCGGAGTGTTAGTTTTCCTTTTTGGTTTCTTTATGAATGTATGGATTTTAATATATTTGATCTGTTTTAGCCCACTGCAGTGATTTTGCTTTTTGATGCCCAAATTGTCCCATCCTTCGCCAGGAATGGCCTCTTCAGCTTTCAAGATTCTGACATAGCTCCAGCAGCTGTTCAAGTGTTTACGGTTTTCTTTTTTCCCTCTGGCATGTGCCTCTAGACATGAATATGCATAGCTTTCTTGCTTTCTCCTGTGTCCAGGCTCCTCTGTACATTTTCTGCTCTGAACCTGGAATCTATCAAGCCTGGTTCTTTTAGTGGGACATGGTACTTTGAGACTATAATATGGGTGCTCATTCCTACCACATTGGCTAGTTATTTCTAGATGTTTTCAGTAGAACGATCCAGAAAATACTCTTTTTAATGAAAAAATGCATTTTCATACTGATACTTCCAATTCCAATTTAGGAGTACAGGCTTTTACTTTACAGCTGTGGTATTGTAATTCTTTTCTCTTAGGCATAAGCATCTTGGTTTTTAACCATTGACTAAAATTCTTGTTTGCTTTTTCTCATAAAATATGTACAGTTGCTTCACAATAACAAAACCCAGACAGAGCTATTGCTACCAGTAGGATTGTTACAAACAGTGCAAGGCTTCCCTGCTACTCTTCCTGTCCCCAGGGCTCATCCCACAGTGATGTGCACTCATCCCACGCGTGGAGGCTCAGGGAACGATTCCTCAATGGATAATCCACCACTGGACGTAGAGCTGCATCCACTTGCTTTATTTTGCTTTCTTGGGATTTCTTGGGATTCTGCTTTTAATATCTTTCTTTCATTTTGTTTGTAATTATGCAAAAAATTACATTGTTCCAAAGCCAAATCTAGAAAACAGGGTCCAGACAGAGGAGTCCAGCTTGGACCCCCTTCTCCTGCATCTTGGTTCCTCCCTTAGCACCCGTGACCTTTACATAGCTTGGGGCTCCTCTTTGCAGGCACACGCTCCTTTCCTGTGGGTGGGAGGCGCCCTCTGGGTGGTGACCGCGCTGCCGTGTTCTCCTCCTGGAGGCTGACTTGGTCTCTTCGTGCAGCTGCAGAGGAAGCACTGAGGATGTGGGCATTTCCCATTTGCTGGTGATCTTTGGGCAGCCTTCCTAGAAGTAGGATTGTCTGGTCGAAAGTGAATTTATATCGAAATCAGACTTTGTAAGGCCTGTGTTCTGTTGCATCCTGTGGACACTCCCTCCTTTATTTAACCTTGGTGTTACTATTATTACTGTTTGCTCTTAGACATACTGCCGTGGTGAACACGTTTGTGACTGCGTCTGTGATGGCACTCCCAATTGTCTGTGATGATTTCCTTACGATGGGTCCGGAAGTAGAACGGGGGGTCCTGGGCATAGCCCCTTGGCCTCAGCGTCGGTCACAGGGGCTGTTTTCTCCCTGCTGCTTCCCTGCCCTTGGCCCCCTTCTCTTGCTCTGCCTCCATGTTTTTCCCGGCCCATCTGATCCAGTGATTTATGCCTCCTCAGGGGCTCTCTCAAGCTCCTGGAGTAAATATGCAGCCCCCTTGCTATGCCCACCAGGCCCTCCAGACCTGCCAGGCACCCGCTCATGGCCCAACCTCACCTGTTACTTCTCTCCACCTCCACCCGACTGAGCCACCTCAGAAACAGTCCCAGTGCCCAACTCCCTTGCAGAACAGAGCCAGCCCAAGCCTGCTTTACTTCATTTCATTTTCTGCCTCCTCTTCCAGGCTGCAGGCTGCTTGTGGGCAGGGGCCTCATGAAGCTGCACATCCCCTGCACCCAGCCCTGGGCTTGTAGCCGGAGATGCTCAGGCGGGTGTGTTGCATGGGTGGTATATTAGGCCATTCTCACGTTGCCGTAAGAAATACCTGAGGCTGGGTAATTTATAAAGAAAAGAGGTGTAATTGGCTCATGGCTCTGCAGACTGTACAGGAAGCATGGCTGGGATGGCCTCAGGAAGCTTCCGGTCATGACAGAAGGTGTGCGGGGAGCACACACATCATATGGTGGGAGCAGGAACAAGGTGGGGAGGAGGAGCCACACACTGTTAAACCACCAGATCCTGCAAGAATGCCCTGAGGGCAGCACCGAGGGGATGAGGCTAAACCATCCATGAAGGATCCACCCTGTGATCCAGTCACCTCCCACCAGGCGCCACCTGGAACACTGGGGGTTACAGTTCAATGCGGCGTGGGCAGGGACACAGATTCAAACCGCCTCAGGTGGAGACCTCTGAGGTGGGAGTGTTCCTGTTTCATGGATGAGTGTGGGGCCCTGGGAGGGAAGCGTCCCTGCCGCCCACTGTGGCTGGCCTCGGTGCCTTTTGCGGTGCCGTCCCTGCCCACTGTGCCCTCCAGGCGTCCTTCAACGCCATCTCGGGAAGATGCGCCTCCCCTGGGCAGCAGTCCCTTTCTGCGCTCCCTGCCCTGGGCACCTGGCAGTGGCAGCTCGCTAGTTGTGTGTGAGGCCCTCCTGGGTGCTTCCTTTCTCTCCCGCACTGTGGCCTCCGCCACCCACACGCAAGGGCCTGGGAGCGGCTGGGTTCCTGGAAGCGAGGATTGGCTCCCCTTCCTCCTCTGTCCCCTGTTTCTCCTTCCCGCCCCCCCTCCTCCCCTCGGCCTCCTCTCCCGCTCTTCCCTCTTCCCTCCTTCTCTTCTTCCTTTCCTCCTGCCCCTTCTTGGGTCACACCTGACCTGCTGCCTGCACGTCCTCCCCACGCACTGCTGCCCCAGCCTGTCGGGGTGTTTGGGCTGGGCTCCCTGAATCAAACCCACACCTGGCATCTCTGACACACTTTCACCGGGAGACCCCCATCATGTCCTCACCTTCTCAGAGGCCGCTGAGACCTCCCTGCCTCGCTCCATGTTGTCTGTGGGGTGCCCTCCTCCCTGCTTCTCGGGGGAGCTGGTCGGCCTCGGGTCCTGGGCAGCACAACCCAAGCCTCCATGGACGCATTTCTTGGGGAATGTTTCTGCTCTGGGCTTTCTTTTGCCTGTACGACCCTGATCACAGCACGCGGCTGGGCTGTGCCATCTCTGCTTGGCCTGTTGTGCTTCCTCGGCAGGGGCTGTACAAAGCGGACCAGCGGTTCGGGCCAGGCGTCGAGACCTACCCTGACGGCAGCCAGGATGTGGGGCTGTGGTTCCGGGGGCACCTCATCAAGCTGTGCACCCAGAGCCCCGGTGGCTTCTCCCTCCTCAGCTACCCTGAGTTCTCCAGCTTCCTCACCCACAGCCCTGCGAGGATCAGCCTCTCAGAAGAGGAGAAGACAGAATGGGGACTGCAGGAGGGACAGGACCCCTTTTTCTATGAGTACAAGCGGCTGCTTCTCCACGACGACCTAACGCTGCCTCCAGAGATGTACGTCTACTCCACCGACAGTGAGCACCTGCCCATGACCAGCTCTTTCCGCCAAGAGCTGGACGCCCGCATCTTCCTCAGTGACATCCCTCCGTTTGTTGAGGATGGAGAACCCTGGTTCATAACCAACGAGACCCCTTTGTTGGTCAAAATCCAGAAGCAAACTTACAAGTTCAGGTGACCAGTCTTTACTGCTCTTCCCCCAGAGCCCTGCACCGTGCAGGCCACTCCTAGGCAGGCTCCTGAGGCCCTTGGCCAGCTGCCACTGAGGCTGCTCCCTCAGGGTGACCTAAACTCGCCCCTCCCATTAAGTGACTGATGCAGGCGGTAATGAAGTGGGCAGGCTGGAGACAGGTGGGCCCTGGGGACCTAGACGTCTGTGCGAGGGAATGGGGGTCTCAGGATCCCACCCACCCACTCTTGGGGATAGAAGTGATCAGGAGGTGGCCTGGTGAATGTGCAGCCAGGGGAGTCCCAAGGATTCCCAGGTGGAACCTGGGGGGATGTGGCTGGGGAGAAGCTCCTGAGTCCATGGAGCTGAGGGTAAGTCCTGGCCCTGGGCTCTGTGCATTTCCCGTCGTGCAGGCCGTAGCTAATGCCCTACCCCACCATTGCGTCGGCGCTTAGGTGTTCTATGGGCCAAGTCTCCTCTCAGGATTGACGTGGAGAGCAGGGTTTTTGTTTTACCACATGAGGTGATGAGGGATCTGCCTGAGAGCCAAGGGTGGGAGCACAGGGCAGTAGTGGTGTTGGGGCCCAGCTAGGCCTTTGACTTGTCCAAGGATGGTGTGAAAAGATTCTCTGCTCTGTTGGTCTTCGAAAAACCCTCTTACCCTACCCAGAGCCTCAAGAAAGTCAACCACCACCCAGGGAGAAATGTTTAATGCTTTTTTTTTTTTTTTGAAACAGAGTCTTGCTCTGTTGCCCAGGCTAGAGTGCAGTGGCATGATCTCAGCTCACTGCAATCTCCGCCCCCTGTGTTCAAGCAATTCTTCTGCCTCAGCCTCCTGAGTAGCTGGGACTATGGGTGTGTGCCACTGCGCCCAGCTAATTTTTGTATTTTTAGTAGAGATGGGGTTTCACCATGTTGGTCAGGATGGTCTCAATCTCCTGACCTCTTGATCTGCCCACCTCAGCCTCCCAAAGTGCTGGGATTACAGGCATGAGCCACTGCACCCTGCTGAAGTGTTTAATTTTTTAGTTAAAATATTCAAGAATACTTTAATTTCTTTCCTAAACATTGACCTCGGACGTCAATAAACTGTTTCAGAATGCGTATTTTCTGAGAATAAGTGGCTGCTTTTCCATTCATCAGTCCATCCACCCACCCATCAATCACGCAGCCCCCTAGTATCCATTCATCCATCAGTGCACCCATGCAACATCCGTTCATCTATACACACATCTACTCATTCATCCACCCACCTATCCATCCATCAGTCCACCCATGCAACATCCATTCATCCAGGCATTTGTTCATCTACCCACACATCTACCCATTCATCCTCCCACCCACCCACCCACCCACCTATCCATCCATCAATCCATCCATGCAACATCCATTCTTCCAGGCATCCATTCATCTATCCACCCACCTACCCAATCACCCATCCACCCACCTATCCATCAATCCACCCATGCAATATCCATTCATCCAGGCATCCATTCATCTACCCACACATCTATCCATTCATCCACCCACATACCTACCCATTCATTTAGCCATCCATTCATCTATCCACCCACCTACCCAATCACCCACCCACCAATCCATCCATCAATCTACTTATGCAACATTCTCCTACTCACCTACCCACCCATCCATTCATCCATCAATCCATCCATGCAACATTCATTCATCCAACTATCCACTCATTTACCCACCTACCTACCCATTCATCCACCTGACTGCCTATCTCTCCATCTATCAATCTAGTTGTGCATCATTCATCCACCCACCCACCCATCCATTCGTCCATCCATCCACCAATGCGGCACCCATTCATCCATCAGCCCACTCATCCATCTGTTCATCCACTCACCCATCCATCCACCCTTCCACCTACCCAGCCATCCATCCTCCCACCCACCCATCTGTTTATCCGCCCACCCATCCATTCATCCATCAGTTCCCTCATGCAGCATCCATCCACCCACCCAACCATCCATCCCTCATGCTGGGCTTGTAATTGTTGAAGACTGTTAGGTACAGAAGCAGCTGTAACGCACAGGTTCTTGGTTGTGAAAAGGGGCTGTGTGCACATCAGGAGGCATCAGTGCTGTGTGGTGAATAAGTCATGAGAGACGCGTGTTGTCTATTCAGACACAAGTGGATGAGCAGAGGTGGGATGTGGGTGTTGGTGCTGAGACTGGACCCACATGTATGCCGGTCTCCTTCCTACCCAGGGCTTTTGTTGTGACAGCCCATTTCCCAGCAAAGACCAGGTGACCCGGATGAATCAGATGCAGGGGTGCACTTGCAGCCAGCACAGTTCTGCTGGGACAGAAATAGAGCCCGAGCATCCTGACCTCCGAGTGGCACCACTGTGTGCGCCCTATGAGCAGCTGGGGGTGCAGCTGCCAGCATCCAGGGTGCCTGAAGAGTGAACAGTGTGGGGGCTGAGCCATAAGAAGGAGAGGCGCTGGAGGGAGGTGGCTCAGATGGGCCCTTTCTCATGGGAGGTGCTGAGTGGTGTAGAACCTGGTCCAGGCCCACTGAAACTTGCTGTGTTGCCAGGAACAAGCCAGCTCACACCAGCTGGAACATGGGCGCCATCCTGGAGGGAAGGCGTAGCGGCTTTGCACTCTGTGGGCCCAAAGAGCGGCTTGCCATGGAGATGATCCTAAAGGCTGAGGAAGGGAACCACGACTGGATTTATGGGGTCCTGAAGGACAACTTTGCCAGCGCTGACGTGGCGGACGCCAAGGGCTACACTGTGCTTGCCGCGGCTGCTGTAAGTCCCCCACCCTCCCCGGCTGGTGCCCGCAGGAGCTCAGCTGTGAAGGTCACGCATGTGGGTGGCCCTCTGTGGCCCCCTCTGCAGAAGCAGAGCTGAAGTATCCACACCTCCACCTCACCGTTCAGCGGAAACCCCTTCAGCTCAGCGTGACACTCAAGGTCCAGTGGAGAAGGGCTTGGGGCGGAGTGCCCATTCCACTCCTCTGTCCCACACTCATCCCTTTGCCAAGTGCCCAAATGAGCACCGGTTCCTGCCCTGCCGGGGGTGGTCTCCTGAGGGCAGCAGGACGCCCAGTGACCCTTCTCACCCCTGAGGGCCAGGCGCATCCTCCTGAGTCCTGCCCGTCTCCCTCCAGACTCACGGCCACAACCACATTGCCGACCTTCTCCTGGACTGCGGGGCCGACGTGAACAAGTACTCAGACGAGGGCCTCACGCCGCTCAGCATGTGCTTCCTCCTCTACTATCCTGCCTGGTCCTTCAAGCCCAACATTGCTGAGCGGACCGTGCCCAAGCCCCAGGTCAGCCGCCCGTGGCCACCACGCCACCCACTGTCCCCTGCTGGCTCCTCCCTCTAAGCGTCCACCAAGCCTCCTCCCTCCTCCTGTGTGGACCAGGCTTATTACACAGGATGAGTTACAAGACAAGTCAGGGAGTGGGCGAGAGAGACAGAGCCTGGGCATCCCCTAAGGCACCCTGAGCTCCACCACAGATGCCCACAGATGTGTGTTCTTTACAGGTCACCTGCACGGCAGCCTGGGGCCCCGAGACTTGCCCTACCAGTGTTTTGCAGGAAAGGGGTGCTGTGGAGGCAGGGCGGGCATCTGTGACAACGTCCCCAAGGTGGGGGCCAGGAATCTGCATGCCTAACAGTTTCCTGGCAGTACCGATGTTACTGAAACGCCAGGGGTTCAGTCTTGGTTGCGCTGCTTGCGCACAGAAAGCCAATCACTGAGATGCCAAGTATTGCCAAGGAAGAAGGCTTTAATTGGGTGCTGCAGCCAAGGAGATGGGAGCTCAGTCGCAAGTCCATCTCCCTGATTGACTAACACCAGGAGTTTATGTAGCAGGGAACAAATGTAACAGTGTGTAAGAAAACAGGAACTAGGGCGAGGCAAGGAGGCATCTGGTGTGGTGGTCTGGTGGGTTTCAGTTCTCTGATGCTTCCTGAGGGTCCTTTCCTGATGAAGGAACTCAGATAAAATAAATACGGGTTTCAAGCTTTAGCAGAAGGGTCAATTTCTATGTTTATCCAAGAACAACTGTCTATGAGACTTGAGTGGTCTGACCAATGCCGCTGGTCCAGGGACCACACTTTGGGAACCGTGGCTCAAAACACAAACAGATCAAGGGCAGTGCCATGTCCGAGAAATAAAATGTGCATTAAAATTTGGGGGGTAGCCACATGAAAAAGTAAAACAGGTGGAATTAATTTTAATTATATATTTCATTTAGCCTAATGTATTCAACATCCAATCCTGTTGCTGTGTGATCAATATAAGCCGCATCATCCAGGCACTTGCCTTCTTTTCCCGACCTCTCCTTCACTCCTAAGCACCTGGGTGTGGACGGGCCACATTTTGTGAGCTCAGCAGCCACGCACAGGGCCATGCAGCCTGGGGTGTGGCCTGGCCGGGCGCAGGCTTCTGCGCGATGCCTTCACGGGTGGGGGAGCTTTTCTCCGTGAGGGTTTGAGGAAAGCTGCCCTGGTCTTCTCAGCCTGGGCACTTGGAAGACAACTCCAGGTCGTGGGCATTGGTCCTTGCTGAAGAAGGTCCTAGAATGAGGTTGTCACTCTAATGTCTTCTAATGATACTTTTTTGGTTCTTTGCAAAGGAGCCTCCAAAACTTCCAGTTGCTCCAATCCTTTCATCATCGTTCCTGGACACAAACCTGGAGTCTCTGAACTATGAGGTGAACGTGCCCTCGCAGGGCAGCTCTGAGCTGAGGCCGCACGTCTTGGGCAGCCAGGAGCGCGGCCTCTCCCCGGGCACCAGGCAGTCTGGGAAGTCTGTGGACCGGAGGAGCGGCTCTCTGAAGGGGGACTCGCCACTGGTGAAGGGCAGCCTCCGCCATGTGGAGAGTGGGCTCGAGGACGCGCTGGGAAACACAGACCAGTGCACTCCGTGCAGCGCGGAGACGAACCTGGAGTCTAATGTGTGTGTGTGCAGCTTCCCCATCGAGCTCTCGCAGGCCATGCTGGAGAAGAGCGCCCAGTCCCACAGCCTGCTGAGGACGGCCTCGCCCTCGCTGTGCACCAGCAGCTTCGACAAAGGGACCATACGGAGGATGGCGCGGTCCATGGTTGAGTAGGTCCTGGCGCCGGCTGGCAGGGGGAGGGCCACCATTAGGGCTGACTCCTATGCGTAGTGAACCCGCGTCCCTTCTCTGTGCCAGTGGGAGGCATTGTGTCCAGAGACGTGTGTGAATGTGTGAGCATCCCTGTGTCGGTGGCCCCATGCCATGCCCGGGCCTGTGGGGGTGCCGCGGGGACGGCCGTTTCCAGAGCCACCCCACCCCTGCTGTGGCCTTTGGCACTGGCCTGAAGTGTCTCTATGGGCACCTCAGCAGGGACCACTGCCGGCGGTCCTGTCCTAGCCGTGGGGCCTGTGAGTGACACCTGCCCGGGGAGCCCACACAACCCTGCCGCCCACCCTGTCTAGACCAGTGGGTCTCAAAATGTGGTCCATGTACCCCTGGTGGTCCAAGACCCTTTCAGGGAGTCTGTGGGGTGAAAATGATTCTCTTGATAGCCCTGAGACACTGTCAGCCTTCTTGTGTTGACATTGGTGGATGGTGTGAAGACAGGGCCATGCAGACTGGCAGCCCTCAGCCCACAGGGCAGCAGTGCCCGGCCTGCATGGGGACACGGCGTTCCTTGACTATGGTGCGCACTCGGGGGGACGCCTGTCTCACAAAGCAGAAAGACAGTGACGAACTGCATGAAGGCTTGCTCCTTGCAGACACACCCTGTAATACTCTGGATCAGAAAACACGGGAAGGTCCCTGATGTGTGTCTGCCGCAGACCAAGGCACACCCCTTCTCTGCAGGAAGCACTTCCCCCGGGGCCAGAGGAGCAAACAGGATGCGGCGTCTTCCCTGACCCCCTGCCCCATTTTCGATCAGAAGGACGACCAGCGGCGCGTGGCTGCTGATGCTCCTGAGCGCAGCCTGCCGCGTTAAGCTCAGCACATGACGCTGTTTGTTGCTGGTGAAATTTACGTTTTCAAGTGAATAGCAGAATCGTGGACACTTGCATCCACCACCAAGCCTCCCATAGCCTCCTTTCACGTCACTGAGATGTGGCTTTTCAGAGGCTTTTTGGGTGAGACGGCGTCAGCAGCACGGTTTTCTGGTGCTGCCTGATGACGTGCTGACACTGCCGAGGTCTGCCTCTCTTGGTGAGCCAGCTTTCCCCACGTGGCCAAGTTCTCATGTCGAACCATCGCCAGGTGGGTGAAGATCCATTGACTGAGAGGTGGGCCCGTGGGCTTTAGTATGGCCAGGCTCGGAGGCTAGCTGATGGGTGTCCAGTGCCGCCAGGTAGCTAGCTCACCACCCCCAGGCCACTCAGATACTCCTCCTTCGTCCAGCTGCATACCTCGGGGAGGCTGGGTCTCCACTCACTTCCACCAGGGCCGCGCAGAGCAGACAGGGGAATCCAGCGACGGTGGAAAACAGTGCCACCCTTCTCCCGAACTGGTTTTGTTTTGTAAAATAACTTAGTGACAGTGTTACTTATTAGTAACACGCAGTGGGTTTGTTATGGTTAACAAGTTAGTGAGCATTTTGACGGTTTCTGAGCTTTGCCAGGTAGCTGCAGCCAAGGGAGCCAGCACCCACGCGATGCAGCTCCGTGGGCCTCCAAGTGGTGAGGGTCTGGAGATGGGGCTGGGAGCCGCTGCCTGAGGCCCATCTGGTTCCCGTGTCTCCCGTTCTGTGCTGGCTGCAGGGTCAGCGGGCCTGGCTGGGTCCTACGCCTGCCTGTGCACATGGTCATTCCTGCTGCTCCCCAGCCCCCTCCTTCTCCCTTGAGCTTCTCCCTCAGATGCACGCCCCCGCCCGGCCCACCTGGCCCCAGCTGCTTCTGAGGCCCAAGTCCCCTCCAGAGGCACAGCTTCCTCCCGAGCTGGCCAGCCTTCTGCTCAGTGACCCCTTAGAAGTGTGTGCCTGTGTGTTCGTGTCTTTGTGGTGTGAGTGGTGTGTGTGGTGTGTTGTGTGTGGTTTGAATTTGTGTGGTTGTGTGCTGTGATGTATAGTGTGATTGTGTGCTCTGGTGTGGCTTGTGTGTATGGTGTGCTCTGTGTATGTGGTTGTGTGCTGTGTGTGCCGTGGGGTGTGTGTGTGTGCTCTCGTGTGGCTTCTGTGTGGTTGTGTGCTGTGTGGTGTGTCTGTGTGTGTGGGTGTGCTGGGTGTGTGCTGTGGTGTGGCTTGTGTGTGGCTGTGTGCTGTGTGCGTGTGTGTGCTCTGGTGTGGCTTGTGTTTGTGGTTTTGTGCTGTGTGTGGGTGTGCTGTGTGTGTGCTGTGCTGTGTGTGTTTTCTGGTGTGGCTTGTGTGTGTGGGTGTGTGCTGTGTTTGTGTGCTGTGTTTGCATGTGTGTTCTCTGGTGTGGCTTGTGTTTGGTTGTGTGGTTGTGTGCTGTATGTACGTGTGTGTGCTTAGGGGTCGCTTGTGTGTGTAACCGATTGTGTGCTCTGTGTGGGTGTGCTGTGTGTGTGGGGTGTGTGCTGTGTGTGGGGTGTGCTGTGTGTGGGGGTGTGCTGTGTGTGTGGGGTGTGCTGTGTGTGCTGTGGTGTGTGTGTGCTCTAGTGTGCTTTGTATATGTGTGTGTGCTGTGTGGTGTGTGTGGGGGTTGCTGTGTGGGCGGTGTGCTGTGTGTGTGCTGTGGTGTGGCTTGTGTGTGTGGTTGTGTGCTGTGTGGTGTGTGTTGTGTGGTTGCAGCACACACATAACCCCCACGCGCCCCTCGCCAGCCTCCTCGCTGGCTCGGCCCCGTCCTGGGCGCGGTGCAGGTGGCTGGCCTCGCGGCCTGGGTGCCTGCCCTCCAGGGGCCCACGAGCGTGCGGGCTTTTCCAGGCGGAAGAAGCGCTGGCGGACCATCCAACTGCTGCTGCGCCGGGGCGCGGACCCCAACCTGTGCCGCGTGCCCATGCAGGTCCTGTTCCTCGCGGTGAAGGCCGGCGACATGGATGGGGTGAGGCTGCTGCTGGAGCACGGGGCGAGGACCGACATCCGCTTTCCCCCGCAGGTAGGAGCCACCCGGACCCCGGGGCACCCCACCCAGGCGCGGTGTTGAGGACGGCGCGCCGGAGGGGGGTCCCACAGCCCGCTGTTCCACCCAGGTCCCCAGACAGGATTTGAGCGCCCTGCTAGGTTTTAGTGTATTTCACGACCCTTGTAATTTTTTTCCAGTGTTGGAGCAAACTTAGGGGAAGCGCGTTCTGAAGGCCCCTGGGAAAGGGGAGACCGTGCTGGGGGGCGGCGGCGCCGTGCACCCCGGCTCAGCGTCACCGGGACACCTGCCGCGGAGGCAAAGCGTTTTGGTCCTGAGAGTCTCTCTTTAGCCCGACAGATCCCGCCAGCAAAATGTTTAGCTGAGAAAACACTTTGAAGGGGAATCCGACTTTATGTTTTGTTTCTTAAGAAGCGTGAGCCCCTCGCCCGCTGAGACGCGGGCTGCGCCTTCCCCGGGGCGGCTGCTTCGCACCCCGAGGCCACGCCCGGCCGCTCGCAGGCAGCTCCACGGGGCCTTTTGCCCCGAGTCAATTCGCCGGCTGGTTCTTTGAAGAAAGTTTAGTGTTTCCGCCGTTTCACTGGGGACTCCGCGCTCTGCGGGTTTAGTTCGTTCCAACAACTCTCCTTTCCCCACCCGTCGCCCCGGGCAGTGGGCACCCCCCGCCCGGCCCAGCTGCCTGCAGCCCTCCCCGCGGCACAGCTGCTGGAAGCGCGTCCTTCCCGAATTTCCAGCGTTCTGGAACGGAATCCGTGCCTGCCCGCGGCTGCTCCTCCCCGGAGGCGAAGGGTCCCGGCGAGGCCAGGCCTCCCTGGCTGATCCCGTCAGTCCCCGAGGGCCTCGTCAGGGTGCGCAGGGGACCGGCCAGACGGAGCTTTGACGGCAAGCGTGGGCTCGCTGCGGCGGTTCCTCTTCGCTTTAACGTGACGTTATCCGCTGCGTTTCATCCCTTTGCCGGAACTCTTGTCATTCTGTCTTTGTATTTTGAAGGGCCCCACAGTTATGTCTCTCATTTAAGATCTAGACTAAGACCGTCACCATTTCCCGTTCACTGCATCCGCCCATCCGCACTCGAGAAAGGACTGCTGTCCACGGTGACCAACAATACTCCA
Organism: Cacajao melanocephalus; assembly: GCA_963573385.1. Lineage (NCBI taxonomy): Eukaryota > Metazoa > Chordata > Mammalia > Primates > Pitheciidae > Cacajao > Cacajao melanocephalus. Next base: position 87,908 of record CAUYLG010078732.1, on the reverse strand, counting down.
GATGGGTGACGAACTGGCACCAGGGCCACGTTTGGGTGCCCCCAGAGCGGGGGGCCCGTGATGCAGATCCATGCTGGGGCGTCTGGCCGCTTGGCTGTGAAATTTGCTTGTAGTATTTTTTCTTCTCCGGTTACATACACACTCACCCACGGTTTCAGACCTTTGCTCTATTCACAGGGTACTGATGGGGTGAGAGCTGATGGCTCTCTCTGGGCACCAGCCTTGCCAGTCGTCACTTGGGCAGTGAATGGAGTGTTTGAGGGCAGGTGGGTCTCCCTGTCTAGGCCCCTTTGTGTCCAGCCTTTCAAGTCGGTAATTAAACTTTTCTTCCAAGTGTAAGGTTACACAGAAAACAGAATTTTTGGTTTAAGACTCAGTATAATGTCATAACTTTTTAGATTGACTGATTGGACTCCATCTTTGAAGCTGATTAAGGTCACAACCTTTAAACTGGGCACCGACATGCTTCACTTACTCATTTGTTTATTCATCTGTTCATTGCTGATCGGGAATATATTATTTACACATTTATCTTTCAAATAGAAAGTTTTAAAAAATTAAAGTATTTGAGTGGGTTCAGAAATGACCGTGTTACCCAAACACCAGGGGTTCCGTCCAGGTCCTGCTGCCCACCACACAGATCAGTGAGATGACGAGCTCTGCCGGGGCAGAAGGCTTTAACCAGGTGCCGAGCAGGGAGAACAGGGGGTCGTTCTCAAATTTGTCCCCGCAACTGACTAAAACTGGGGTTTATAAAGCAGGGAAGAAATGTTACCATGTGTGCGAAAACAGGAGTTAGGAGCGCTGAGGCGGAAGAGTTGGTCAACAGGAAGCAGGTGGTCCCACAGGCGGTCATCACGGGCGAGGGATCGAGGGCCTCGCTGTCGAGATGCTGTGATCCAGTGAGTCTCTGTTCCTTGATACTATTTAGGAGGCCTGCTGGATGGTTTCCTGAGAAAGGAGCTCAGATAAGGCTAATGTAACTTTCTCAAGTTTTAAAGAATGGGAGGGTCAATGTTTATGTTTATTGAAAAGAAACCAAAAGCATCGGTCCTGTGGGACTGTTCGGCCAGTTCCACCCCCCATTTGTCAGTTCCTCCATCATGAGGAATCAGGCTGTGGGTCTTTGGCTGCTTCATGCTGAGGAGGGGTGTGTGGGCAGCTCCACGCCATTGGCGACCATGCGGCCACCCAGGAATCCAAGGTTAATCCGATATTAGATTTTTTTTTCTGAAACACAATCTTTCTCTTTCCAGTCCTCCACTTCCACCAAACGCAAATCACAGCAAGACCAACCTACCTGCAAAGTAAGCTTCAGTCCCATATGCATGGCCTGATTACTGACACAAAGTGCCAGAAGAATTATTGTCTTTTTTCTTCTTTTGAGACAGGGTCTCACTCTGTCACCCATGGCTCACTGCAGCCTCGACCTCCCAGGCACAAGTGATCTTCCTACTTCAGCCTCCAGAGTAGCTGGGACTACAGGCATGCACCACCAGGCCTGGCTAATTAAAAAAAATTTTTTTTTAGAGACAGGGTCTCACTATGTTGCCCAGACTGGTCTCAAACTCCTGGACTCAGCAACCCTCCTGCTTTGTCCTCCCAAAGTGCTGGGTTACAGGCATGAGCCACTGTGTCCAGCCAAGAATCGTCCATATAGGCTCTCCTAAGCTGGATTTGCGGGAACCTTTCGCAAGGAATCTCGGACTCAACCTCAAAGGCCTCTCAAGCCAAGCTAAGGATCCATCTGTGCCTTCAGATCCCTGCGTGAATCGGGAGAGCCACTCTTCGCGCGGCCCCAAAACAACTTGAAGTTCCTGGGCCTGACAGAAAGTGACACAGTCCACTTACCGCAGGCCAGGAAGCATGCAAAGGGACTGCATAGACAAGGTATGAGGCCAGTTCTTCAAAGAGATTCTCATTGGCTCGTTAAAGCCAATCTCAATTTCTCAAAGCAATCTGCTCCTTCTGAAAATGTACTGTTCCAGTCAAAGCCCTGGGAGAATAACCAGTTCCTCCAACTGTGTCCCATTATAAAAGAAAGATTCCTAGTAAATGTGCGCAAACAAACACATGGCCACAAATTAAAAAAATTTGCATAGTTTCCAAATTCTGGAGAAGTCAGGCACAGAGAGAAAAAAGCCTCAAATTCTGTTTGCAAGAGTATACTCTACTCAATTGTTAAAGGATGTAAACAGCTCAAAAGATAAAAGCTCTCCAGACTCTGAAAAATGAAACAAAAAGAACCCGCAGTGTTTCAAAAAAAGCCACAAAATATGACTTCATTTCTCCTTTAGTTCAGTCCATGCAGCCACCTCCTGCTCTGCTTATACTGGGTTAGCAGTCATACTGGGGTTAACACCAACTTTTTTTTTTTTTTTGAGATGGCGTTTCACTCTTGTTGCCCAGGCTGGGATTGCAATGGCGCGATCTCAGCTCACTGCCACCTCCGCCTTCTGGGTTCAAGCAATTCTCCTGCCTCAGCCTCCCAAGTAGCTGGGATGACAGACATACACCACCACACACGGCTAATTTTGTATTTTTAGTAGAGACTGGGTTTCTTGGTGTTGGTCAGGCTGGTCTTGAGCTCCCAATCTCAGGTGATCCGCCTGCCTCGGCCTCCTAAAGTGCTGGGATTACAGGAATGAGCCACTGTGCCTGGCAACACCAGCTTTTTAATTAGAGTCCTGGAAGTTTCCTCTCCAATGGCATAATCTCCAAAGTTATCAGAAACCTGCATCCAATAGTCCATTCCATGAACTCCCCCAGAGAAGCAAGCCCTGGACTGTAGCTGATCATAAGTCACTTTTTGAAAAGAATCAAAGCAGAACAATAACTGTGGATGACAAAAGTCCTAGCACAACCATAGTTAAAGACACAGCTGACAAGGAAATTTGGTTGTTTCTGTGTCATACAACAATTTAACAGTAATTGTGATAACCCCTGAAACATATATTAAGGTACATCAGAATTTCAGGAATGTCATACAATCCTGGGACACATATGAACAGTGCATCTGTATACATATAACCCAGAGGGAGTTGAACACCACTTTGCATTTGACAATGCTTTCTGTGTAATTCTAATATAACAAATAAGCCTAATATGTCCCTCTTGGATTTTGGGGGCCCAATATCCCCCAAAGAGCTAGTTTGAGGTAAAGAAGACTGAATTTAAAACTTGAAATTTTGCTTTTGGAGTTTGTCAAATATCAAAGGTGAAATACACTTGATATTAATAAAACAACATGACAGGTCACTATAAAATTGCTATTCCTTTAACCAAAATAATTTAAATATTTGAAACCCCCCTCCACAAACACCTTTACTCTTTGATAGGAGAATCAGCTTCCGAAACAATATAGCCTAGTAAAGACAGCATGAGGCTGAATCTGTCTCTCTCTCCTTTTATTCTCCTGCAGCTTACTCAAAAGGTAAAAAAAGATTTTGTTATCTCTTATTAATGTTATACAAAAATTTTATTGAAAAAAGAAAAACATATTTTACCCTTGTATAATGTATTATTAATGTTAAAACTAATTTTAATAAAAACTTGTAAACAAATTTATTTTAATCAGTTTAAACATAAAGTAAGATTTACATAAAATGTTTATAACCTTTTACAATTTTCTATTAAAGAGAAGATCAGAACTCCAAGAAAACCCTATTATTTTGACACAGGGGCCCAGACACTGGCCTTGTATCCATGTGCTTTTGATATTGTTTAACTTATAGAAAAACTCTGAACTAATTTTATCCCTCAGAACCACCCCTTGCAATCTCATGTGCTCACCTCTTTTACGATAGTCTCTGGGCCTGGAAGGATCAAATAGTTTTAATTTCTGGCCCCGTGTCTTGCAAGAGCAATTCATGTTGATGGTCACCTTCTCCCAGGTGTAAAGTCGAGGCTCTGACCGATGTCAGTGTTCATGGCAGGGTCGGTGCCATCTTCAGATCCAGGGGTCAAAGCCCTGTGACTTAACAGCACAGGAATGTTAACAGGACATTTATACTGCAGAAAGTCCCATCATTCTCTCTAACATGTCACAAATTAAAACGCTGTGATCTGGTGTCCAGAAGTTACTGCTAGCAGCACTTCCAACCACTGTATCAGGGTGATTAGGTTAACTCCCTGTAGATTCCTAATTGCTAGCATTCTAGGGACAGAACAGTGACCAAAAGCATAAAAAATGTGATAAGTCCTATGCCAAATTTATCAAAGTAAGACAATGAAGTTTCTATGAGAAAAAATGGTAAATGCAAATATCAGTTTTGAAAAATTCAGTACGAGGATAAATAATCTCCTTTCATTTAAATATGATACAACAATGCAAGGACAAGGCAAGAACAAGCATGTGATGATTTCTTTTCAGCTGTTTTAAAAGTGCATTATCACACATTTCCAAGATTGATTTCTAGATACAGTACTGACAATTAACTAGGTAACTGTCACCATTGGAATCTTCAAACCAGAGCAACACTTGTACATATTTTGTTTTAAAGAACGCACTTGGAAATTTTAAAGCACACACACATGCACACACACACACACCCCCCCCCACACACACACTTGGAAGCCCAACAGTGACAAAAGGCTTGGGATCAGAAATCACTAGAAACTCTCACTTTTAAAAATTACTACTTAATCCAAGTGAATGTCACTTGATATTGTAACTGTAAACACAACTAAGCAATTTGAGAGAAATCCCAGTCAACAGGGTTCTAAGGCCAAGGCCAATCTTTCCTGAACACTAAAACTTTGTACCCATATCACTGTTTATCCTCATTACTTAAAGGAAAGGGTGTGAAACCAACTCAGATTATTGATGGAATTGAATTATCTTGGAAATAAACACCATGTGAACATTGCTACTCTAACCTACTTTCCCAAATAAGAAAATAAATAATATACTATGTCTTTTCAGAACTTATACATCTTTTATTTATTGCCAGGAACCTTAATGCTCTTACAGCTCTCTAGCTCATCAGAGGTAAGCAAAATCAATCCAATTTTATATGGTTGGTGTGCTCTATCATTTTTTGGAGACTTGATAAATAAAGGTAGCTTAGGAACTTTAGATAAACAGAGCAAATGATGAACTGTTGGAAATGTGTAGGAAACAAAGTGACTATTTATAGAACCAAATACAGGCCTTCCATTAGAAGCTAGAAAACATCAATGGTTTTATATATACGGACGTATAAGTAAAACCCAAAGGAGAACAAACAGCACATCAGTGAAATGTAAAAGCCAAAGCTAATGGAAAACCAACACCGATTTTTTCTCCCACTGAGTTTACCAAGAGGCGTCAATGTTCCTGAGAGCCTAAAAAAGTATGAATATTTCATACCTGGTATACAAATTAATATCTTTAAAGCCACCAACGCCACTATACATTTTGTGTACTTAAGACATTTGCTTGAGGCATGTGGCCAGTAAGTCCTTTAGTGCTGGTACTACCTATGCAGAAGAGCAAATACAGTATGAGACAAAGCAATGCAAGCATGGATGTGAAATCTGGCTCCATACTAAATCTGGCTTCATGCTTAACTCTATTAAAAAAGAATTGTCAAACTGCCAATGCATTTCTTTAGAGTATTTCTTAATTTCCCTTCATTAAGACTAAGAGCTTTAATTATGGACAATGTTAATTAGCCAGATTTATCCAGTTTTCTATCGAGTTTTAAAGAATATTATCTAAACTTTTTCAACTTTCTATTTTGTCTCTATGTACATGAAGGTAGACACACAGAGAAACCAAAAATACCTGTGCCTTACACAGACTATCTTTGACATGCTTGAACTTTCTGTTTCATCTTAGATTTTTTTCTTTTTTAAGTAACCAGTCATTTTATTTTAGGACAAACATTTACCACACGAGATTCTTCCTCATACAAAATTATTCTCTTTATAACCTTCCTTAATGAAAATACATCTTAATATGCATAATTTTCTTCACATCTCTCTCCCCTACTTACTGGCTCCTTTCTATTGATACCTTGTTTCATAAATAATCTTTTCAAGTTCATAATTCACATCAACCTTTAGGTAACTTTTTTCTTTTTTTTTTTTTGAGACAGGGTCTCACTCTGTCACCCAGGCTGGCGTGCAGTGGCACGATCATAGCTCACTACAGCCTCAACTTCCTGGGCACAAGCAATCCTCCCACCTCAGCCTCCTGAGTAGCTGGGACTACAGGTGTGTGCCACCATTCCTGGATAATTTTAATTTTAATTTTTAGTAGCGACCAGGTCTCGCTATGTAACCCAGGCTGGTCTCAAACTCCTGAATGCAAGCAATCTCACCTTGGCCTCCCAAAGTGCTGGGATTACAGACATGAGCTACCATGCTTGGCCTAGGTAACTTTTGAATTAGACAAAACTATTCTTTTTTTCAATAAGAACACATCCTCTTTGGCACATCTTATGTATATAACTATACATTAACTGCAATCTTTATTCTTAGTAACCTTAAATTTTAGTGAAAAACTAGGAAGTAAGAAATCCTGAGAATTCTAAGGATGCTAATTTTCAAGATATATTAGCATTTTATAGATGAGTACATTCCACAATTAAAAAAAAAAACATGTTTCCCTATATTATAAGCCTTTCTTAATTGGAAATGACCCAGATATCCAAAGAGCATCAAAAATGACTTCAAGATTTCAAATTACAAAAAAAAAAAATTTACTACAACCATTTATTCTCATTTACATGTACTCAATTCTTATTTGTCAAAAAAGTCACACAAGGATCATTTTGTTTTGGCTGGATTTATAGTTTTATAACCTTCTGTGCCAAACCCTGGAACCTCAAAATATCTAGCAGAGACAAATATAATACCTGGATAAATATATATGCTGACAATTTCAAAAACATTTGTATTTTTATCTTAATAATAATGTTAAATTCAGTATGTTTAAGATTTACTTAAGTCATGTGAACTTGAAAATTGTTTGGACTTCTTTACTTAATTTATGAGCTTAGTTATTTATAAGCCAATTTTGTAGGCACAACATACAACATAATGAATGTACAACATAAACACATCTAAACATACACACACACAAAGATTCAATAGCTTTTACCTGGGAACTCTATCCATGAGATAGCAATACAAACTCATCAGTGAACAGACAGGTTCACATGGCTAAAATTTTGTTCACCCTAATAGGTAATAGAATGAAGGCTGTGAACCAAACTTTGGGGTAAAGCAGTTTCCATATTGGTTTGATTTTTAAAGGCCAAACCTCCCCAGAGAACACTGAGGCTAAACAGCACCACAGAAGAACATAACCTATTAACCAGGCCCAACCTTGCTTAGAACAGCGACATAAAATCCCGGATGCAGGGAACTCCATTTCACTTTCGATTCAAATGTAAAATAAGGCCCATGGGGAGGACAAACTTCTCCAGAGTCCAAAGAATACCAGGGCCAAAAAGATGACCAGTTTATTCTGATTTCCCGTGACTGTATCAACACACACAAACGATCACCAAAACACAATACAACTGCTGCAGCAACAAACAGGCCCCAAGGATGTCCAAACTGAAATCGTCGGGTGCTTATTCTATCAATCAGTCAGGCCTGCACAACCTGCAAATGGAAATTCCTTTGGAATTTCCCCAAATTGATGGGAGCAGATCCTGCTGTCTGGAGTCCACAAAAGATAGTCACCCATCTGGACACAAATGTCGAATTTCAAAGACTGCTCTTCCTGGGCAGTCAGGAATGCTGTTGGGGCTGGCAGTGGTGTGGCCCAAGAGAAAGATCAAAATCTGTCTTCAGCCAAAAAAGCGTGAGGCAGTTGCTTGAGGGGGCGGGGGGCACTTCAGAACTCTTAGCCCATAGCAGCTGAGCCATGAGCAATGCATTCCTGGTCAGGGAACCAAAATCTGTTACGGAAACAGCAGGAGTTTGGCCTAGGTCCTGCTGCTTGCCACACAGAAAGCCAACCACTGAGATGAATATTGCCAGGGAAGAAGGCTTTAATAGGGTACTGTCACCAAGGAGATGGGAGATCAGTCTCAAATCCATCTCCAGAACTGACTACAATTAGGGGTTTATATTGCAAGGACGGAAGGTAACCATGTGTGGGAAAACATGAATTAGGCAGAGCGAGGAAGAGGAGTTGGCCAGCAGGAATCAGGTGGCAGATCAGGCAGTCATGAAGGGTGGGGCATCTGCAGTCTCACTCTCTAGATGCCATGATCTGGTTCATTTCAGCTCTTTGATGCTGACTGGGAGGTCTGAGGGGATGCCATGATCTGGTGCATTCAGCTCTTTGATTCTGTCTGGGAGGTCTGAGAGTTGGCTTCCTGAGAAAGGAGCTGAGATAAAACAAACTTAACCTTCTCAAGTTTTCAGATTGGGAGGGTCAATTTCTGTGTTTATTCAAAAGAAACCATAAACATCAGTTCTACGGGATGATTGGGCCAGTTTCAAACACCTGTTACAGATATGTGTAAAACAACTGTCGCATCCACAGGGGCCAGATGAATGCATCACTACCAAAGTGACAAAGATGCCACGAAGAAATGGACCCAGACGTCCATAGAACATGTGCAATTCTATCTACAAGAATAAAAGTGGTCTTGCTGACCCCTGTGTTTGGAGTTAGGAGAGCAGGTGCCAAGTGGCCTTCCTGGGACTTGCCTGCCACACCCCCACCAGCAAGGCTGGCATTCACGCTCCCTGAAGCCTGGTCAGGCACAGCCGCCACCCCTCCACAGTTGGAAAACAACACCTCAGCATGGCTTAAATTTGCATTTCTTTTATTGGTGGTGGGGTTGAGCATTGGTTCCCGCGTCTGAAGCCATCTGAATTCCTTTTTCTGGGGACACTGCCCATTTTGCTTGTTGGGGGTGCGAGAACCTTCACTGTTCAGCTGCACTGTCAAGGCTCTGGGCAAAGCAATGCTCATGGTAGCAGAGCTGTAGCTCCTTGGTTAATTCCCGTAATGCCTGGTATTTCACAGAATTGCCAAGTGTGTAAATGTTCATACTGAATGTTGGCGGCAGCACTGGGCTCACAGTGTATCTCTTAAGGGCCACGTTTTCCTGCAAACACCCCAATGTGTCACAGCCAGATGTCAGGATTTGGCTATCAGAGACAGGATGCCTACATTTCAGGTTGGGCAGAACCACAGTTTTTCTACAACCTGGATATACACTTATGCTCAATGGGATCTTATTAATATTAATATATGAGGAAACGCAGAGCAGATGGAACAAGCCTCTCTCAGCGAGAGCAGAACGTCAGCACCTTCTCAGGGTCCTGGCTCCAGGTCCCACTCTGCCAGTCTTACCTGGACCTGGCAGTTAGGGGTTCTTTGCTCTTCATTGCGTTTTGCGCCTCACAACTTCCTCTTGGATTCCTTCTGTGCTCTTGGCAGAGTTTCATCAGACATCTGTGTGGAGAGGATGTGTGGTGGGAAACTGAGCTCTCATGTTGCTAAAAATGCCACTATTTACCCTCTTGCTTGAATAATAGTTTAGTTGGGTATAGAATTCTGGGTTCCAAACTGTTTTCCCTTAAACCTTTGAAGGTCCTGCCTCACTGTCTTCTGCCTTCCCAGGACTTGTGGGACTTAATGAGAAGTGTGATGCCCCTCAAACTCCTATGTCTTTGTAAGGCTTAATTCCCTCCCTTCCTATTACGTCACCTTAGCACTGGGTCAGAGTTGTGGGTCTGTGAAGTTTTCTTGTATTATTTCTCTAGTATTTCTCTCCATTTCTCAGCTCCTACTTCAGAGATGTTAGAACTCCAGCTCTCTCTCTCATATCCCCAGATTTTGTTTTGGACTGTTTTCTATGTCTTTGTGCTTCTGCTGTCTTGGGGAACTTCCTCAGCTTAATTGTCTCTTGATTCACCCCTCAGCTGGGTTGGTTCTGTTACTAGCTTATTTGTTGCTGTTGCTGTTGCTGCTGCTGTTTTAGGGGTGACATGACGTGTAACGAGTGTATGGCCTCCAGCTGACGGTCATGAATGCACGGCCCTGTGTGCCTTGTGGTGGCTGGGGCTGTGGTTGCCATGGAGCAGCGGGCCGCCCTTTCTCCCCTGGGCTGCGGGTCTGCGTCTCTCTGGGGTCAGTAGATTGTTGCCTGCAGCACCGGCCTCCCCCACATCAGGCAATGCCTGCATTGTACTCCCGTTTCTCTCTTCTTGCTGCATGCCTCTGCTGGGTGTGGGTGCTGCTGGCCCTGGTCATGCTTGAGGCTGCGGGTGTTGGGCTGTGTGGGGGTCCCAGGGGCTGCTATTAAGCTGGGAGAGTCCCGCTTCTTCTGGGAGTCAGCAGCTGCCTGGATCCTGCCCTGCCCTCTGCCTCAGATGCCCCGGCCATCTCCCTGGGTCATCGGTGGATGGGCCTGCATGGGCACACCCAGCTGCTCTCCCCAAGTTCCTCCAGCTGGTCCTCATGCTGGTGGCTCTTCCTACCATCCAAGCTCATCTGTCTCTCCCTCAGGGGGCCCTCCTGGGTGCTTTTGTCTTTCCTGTTTGAGTGAGGCTGGTCTTTAAGGGGTTGGGGAGCATCTCTGGACCCAAGGCCCACTGTCCATTCTCAGCCAGGCTCTCCCTTGGGCTGGCAGGGCTGCCTCCAGAGGCTGCGGCCCCTGTGAACACCTCTTTGTTGCTGTTGAGTCGGGGTGGCCTCTGTGGATGCTGTCAGCTGATGGCTGGGGACACTGGTGGAGAATGGACAGGTCAGGGGCTACAGTCAGGAGGCCACTCAGGAGCTGGTGGGCCTGGCAGGGACAGGGAGGGGCTTTTCTTAGAGGAGGGTGTGGATGGTGGCTTAAAATCACACTGGTTTGGGGCCAGCCTTCCTACCTGTGGCCCCGGCGGACAGAGGCGTATTAGGCGTTGGAAGCAGCAGGTGTGGTTTGCTCAGTGCGTTGGGAGCTTTGCCCACGCTGCCTTCAGGGACCGGGGTTCTGCACATCGTGGGGTGGTGAGGCTGAGAATGGTGCCCTCGAAGTCTCAGCCACGTCCCTGGCATTTGGGTCCCCCAGGTACCTCACCTGTCTCTCCCCACAAGCACGTGCCTCACCCCCGCCCTGGTGTTTCCTCCACAGCTGGGCACCCTGACACCACTCCACATCGCTGCAGCCCTTCCTGGGGAGGAGGGTGTCCAGATTGTGGAGCTGCTGCTGCACGCCGTCACCGATGTGGATGCCAAGGCGGCCGACAAGGACGACACTTACAAGTCTGGCAAGGTGCGTGCCTCGTGACCCACGGCGGGGGCGTGGGGCCTTGGCTGGGCAAGCCTGGATGGAGTCATGCCCTATGCTGAGCCTGAAGGGCCTGCTGGCTTGGGGCCCCGGCAGTGGAGATCCTGCACAGAAAACCCATCTGGATGCCAGCCTTAGCCAGTGGGCTTCTATCGAGAGGCCGAAATGGTTGATTGGAATGAGTTAAGAACGTGTTTGTCCAGGCAGCCCACAGAGCATGGGGTCCCCATGAGGATGTTTTGCAGGCAGCCATCTCACGCCTTTCGGAAGGGTTGTCTTTGCAGACAGAGGCCAGTTCCATGTCCCCAGGGCCTCCTCCAGGCCAAAGCCATCCTGTCCCCCCAGTCACAGGCTCTGAGGTCCTGTCTTCCTTCCTCTGCAGGCGTCAGGCCCCCGAGGGTTCTGCTGCTTTCCTTTTTGTGCCCCACGGAGCCTCGTCCAGTTCCTGGCACACAGCAGAAGCCATTGAGCACATGTGCATGCTGGACATGGGTGTGTGCAGCTCAGCGTGGGGCACCCTGGAGGGGAGGGCACAATGGCTGTGACCCCTGTGGATGTTGCGGTGTCTCAGGGACAGGCGCACGGGGGACAGGCACGCAGAAAGCCAGGCATCACTTTTCAAGAGGGTTTTGCGGGGTGAGACTCCAGACCTGCAGTTTGGGGAGGCAGCTCCCTGGCTCCCTGGCTATTCCTGTGGGCACACAGCAGGTCCATGGGCGCTGGCGGAGCCCTCCATTTTACACAGGTGGACCTGCTGCCCTCTAGTCTGAAGCTCAGCAACGAGCCAGGCCCTCCCCGAGCCTATTACGGCACGCACACGCCCCTTGCCGAGGAGGGGGGCAGGACGGCTCTGCACGTGGCCTGTGAGCGGGAGGACAGCCACGAGGTGAGGGCCAGGGCTGCCAGCAGGGGGCACGGTTCTCAGGCTGAGTCAGGCAGAAGCCAGGGCACGTGGGAGGATGGGGAGGGAAGCAAGGCAAGGCAGAGGATGGGATTTTGCACTCACGCACACATGCGCGTGCATGCATGGGGGGTGGGTGGCGGCATAAACTTGGTTTCTTACCACAGGGCCTGGTCAGGCATGTGTGGGAGCCTCAGGCCTGGCTGTGACCGTCCATCCCGTGCTGCCAACCCTCCTCTGTCACTCTCGTGTGTTTCTGAGTCAGGTCCCTAGGGCAAGTCTCATCTTCCAGAGGCCTGGGCCCTGCCCCGCTGGCCCTGTGGCCACTGCCTCCTGCCTGCCTTGGGGGTTAATTCCTACAAGTTGGGTGTGGGAACCACTCCGAAGACACCCAGCGGCTGGGGAGGATGTGGGGAAACTGAGGCCAGGTCTTAGCTTTGCCGTGTGGTAGCAAGTGCAGCCTAAGCCAGTTGGCCATGAGCACATGGCACACCGAGCCTCAGTTTACCCACTTATAAATGAAATTAATGATCCTGGGCCTTCACTTGTGTGGTCCTGACATGAGTGTTCAAATGAGTGTGCAGAAGTGCTTTGTGTGTGAATGGGCGCATGGGTGACACTGGGAAGGGGAGGGGAGGCAGGCAGGTGGGGCACTCACAGGCAGATGGGGAGGCGGGGAGGGCAGGGAAGGGGGAGGAGGGCGGGGAGGGGGGAGGGCAGGGACGGGGAGGAGGGTGGGGAGGGGGAGGGCGGGGACGGGCCCACTTTCCTGGTGCTGAGGGTGGGGCTCTTCATACTCAGGCCTTCCTGTACAGTCGCTGAGCCCTGGGGGAGGAGGTGCTCCTCAGTCACACCTACTGTATGCCAGGACTGCCACGTGGTTGTGTGATCCGGACTGTCCCTTGTCCTCTGAAAACAAACTTTAAATCAACATATGCATCATTGTCCTCCTAGTTTTCATTTGGAAATGATGAATGCTTAGAAAATATCTTCTCCGTTTGGCCTGGGCACGGGGGCTCAAGCTTGTAATCCCAGCACTTTGGGAGGCCGAGGTGGGCGGATTATGAGGTCAGGAGTTCGAGACCAGCCTGACCAACATGGAGAAAACCCATCTCTACTAAAAATACAAAATTAGCCAGGCGTGGTGGCACATACCTGTGATCCCAGTAACTCAGGAAGCTGAGGCAGGAGAATCGCTTCAACCTGGGAGGCAGAGGTTGCAGTGAGCTGAGATGGTGCCACTGTGCTCCCGCTTGGGCAACAAGAGCAAAACTCCATCTCAAAAAAAGAAAAAAAAATCTTCTTTGTTTGAAGACCCATCCACCTCCCCACCATTCACCTATCCATCAATCCATCCACAATTCTGAACACCTTGTGCCAGGCAAAGGAATGGTTGGGAGGGGGTCGCCGCTGAGTGGCCACACTGACCTCTTGGCGTTTACGTTACTGACGAGCGTCAGGAGCTCCTTGTGGGTGGGGGACCTCTCTAACCTGTCATGCTCTGCCTTTCTCCCCACCCAGTGTGCCAGGGACATCGTCCGGCTCCTTCTATCCCACAGAGCGAATCCTAACCTGCTGTGGAGTGGCCACTCCCCACTCTCCCTGTCCATCGCCAGTGGGAATGACCTGGTGAGCATGTTCTGCACCCACAGACGTGTGCACCTGTGTGCTTCCATCTTCACTGCCCACTGCAGTAGTCAGTCATTGGGATTTGAAGATCCATCCATCCATCCATCTGTCCACCCACTCACTCATCCACTTACCTGTCTACCCATCCATACACTCATCCACCCACTCTTCTATCCAACCATCCATCTATCCACTCATCTTCAATCCACTTATCCATCTACTCACCCATCTATCCTCCATTCACCCATTCATCCACCCAGCTACCCACTCACTTATTCATCCTCTTATCCATCCATCTATAGACCCATCCTTTTAACCAATCACTCATGTATCAACCCAGCTACCTATCCCCTCATCCATCCACTCAGCTGTACACTCATCCATTCATCTATTCATGCATCTGTCCATCTATCCATCTGTCCATCTATCCATCCATCCATCTATCCATCCGTCCATCTATCCATCCATCCATCGATCCATCTTTCCATCTATCCACCTGCCCAGCCATCGTCCTTCATTCACCCAGATGGAAGGATCTACCGTCCACCTATTCGTCCATTCATCCATCTATCATTTCAATGTTATTCACTGGGCATCTGCTACGTGCCTGGCAGGCACTGTTCTAGGCACTAGGGATTGAATTAAACAGAGTCTCTGCTCTGAAGGATCCTACGTTCTAGTTGGGGGAGCCAGACCATAAACTAGTATGTTACACAATTTCAGGAAATGACAAGGCTTATGAAGAAAATAAAGCTTGGTGGAGGATTGGAGACTGACGGGAATGTAGGCTACTTTAGCAGGGTGGCATGAAGCGCTTCTCACATGAGCTGACATTTCAGCAGAGGTCTGCAAAAGTGGAAGGCATTGGTGACGTAGAACGGGGCTTCCAGGGGCTTCTGCAGAGGCCAGCATCTCTGCTCCCTGCTTCCTGCAGGAGTCATCCATTCAATAAGTCAAATGGGGCCCGTGCTCAGGGCTAGGCCCTGTTAGAGGCAGGGATGTGGAGGTAAGCGCACTTTGTTCTGAAGCTCGTGTGAGCCACACACTAAGGACCCGTGTCTGGCTGTCCTGCTTCCTGGGTGGAATCTGAGCTGCTGGCTGGGGACACAGTGGGGAGGATGGAGATGTGCCTCATTCTGCATCTGGCTGAGTGGTCACAATGACACTGGTGCCCCCAGGCACAGGCGGACAGCCTGGGCACCAGGCAGATGTGCCCCCAACCCTGTGCTGGGGGTACTGGCCCATGGGCTTGGCTCTGTCTGGGAGCTAGGACCACACTGGAGAATCCCCATCTTGTCAGGGGACAGAGAAAGTGCTGGAACTGGCCCACCTGGGTGGAGTTCCAGATCCTCCCTAACGGACCAGCCATAGGGCCCCTTGACGCCCAGCCTCATCCTCTGTAGGACCCACTGTGGGTAGGGTCCATGGGAAGGGCCAGCGGTGGCCTTCATGAGGCCCCAGTTTTTAGGGCTTAGTTCTGGAGTGGCCCAGCTCTGGGGACTTCCTGTCACGGGAGGTGACATGGTGGCCACTCATGAGCCTGTCTGTGTTCAGGTTGTGAAGGAGCTCTTGACCCAGGGAGCTGACCCCAACCTGCCCCTGACCAAAGGCTTGGGCAGCGCCCTGTGTGTCGCCTGTGACCTGACCTTTGAGCACCAGAGGAGCATGGACAGCAAGCTGGCCCTGGTGAGGGGCAGGAGGGCAGGGTGGCCTTGATGGAGGGAGTGGGGGGACAGGCTGTCCTTGGTGAGGGGATGGGAGGATGGGTGGCCCTGTGAGGGAGGAGTATGAAGGTGGGCTGGCCCTGGTGAGGGGTGGGATGGCGGGATGGCCCTAGGCGGGGGGAGGGAAGGGTAGGAGGTTGGTCTGGCCCTGGTGAGGGGAGCTGGGGGACAGGCTGGCCTTAGTGAGTGGGGCAGGAGAGCAGGTGGCCTTGTGCCGGAGGAGGTTGGAGTGTGAGGGTGGACTGGTCCTGGGGAGGGGGCGGGAGGTTGGGGTGGCCCTGGGTGGGGGAAGGGAGACGGTGTGTGAGGTGGGCTGGCCCTGAGCGGAGAAGTGTGGGGTCTGGGGCGGGGCCGTCGTGAGCCCTCTGCCTGGCTGTCATTCTTTCGTTCTGTGCTCTCCGAGCCTTAGTGGTCTAAATGGTGGAGAAAGGACAAAATATTGTCTGCTTTTAATATTTTACAGGGCTTAAAAAATAAGTGGCAAATCCACTCAACAGGCCAGACAACAATTCCTTGAAGTTTGTCTCAGTGAAAACAGGACTGGAGATAGACGTAGGCCTCACCTTGGTCCGGCTGCGCAGTCCTGGCCTTCTCAATGGTCCACGCAGCTGCTGGGTGGGGGTTTGGGGCGTTGTCCCCTGGCTACAGGGAGTGGCTTCTTGGGTGGAAACTCACGCTTGGGAAGTCCTGCCCGCTCTGGAGGCACCTTCTGTGCTGAGCCCTGGGCGCGTCCGTCGAGCATCCCTCCCACGTGGTTCCAGGAACTCTCAGCGGCTTCGGCTCAAGCAGGGCCTCCCTCTGTGCCTGCTGCCTGCTGCCTGCTGCCTGCTGCCTGCTGCCCTCCGCCCGTGCCAGCCCTTCCTGTGTCCACTGGGGGCACCACCCACAACCTTGCTTTCCTCCATCCATCTTTAAGTACACAAAGTGTACACACTTTGAGTCTCACTTGTCTGAGGGAGAAAGTAGGGGGGGCGAGACTCAGGCGTGAAAAGCTGTGACATCACAAAAGGGTCGCTTTACGTAAAAGAAGGGAGACTCTTACCTTGAGACGCTGTTTCATATCCCATTTTAAGGCTCCTGTCCTTCTTCCTAAGACCCTGTTCTGTCTGGGACAGACCAAGTGAGGGCGTAGCAGTCAGCTTCCCGTAGGCGGCAGAGGATGGAATGCCACAGTGCGTGGAGAGAGTCAGCACCATTTCCGGACCTGGGGGCTGCGGGGGGCTTCCTGTTGTGCTTTCGGTCCTTTACGGGGCCCAGGACTGACGACCAGTCTCTTGTTCATCTAAGTCTGCGTGAATAGAGAAAGGACATGAAGACGGGAGAGGAACAGAGTTGGGGACAGAGACGGGAGAGGCAGCTCAGAGGGCAGCGTTGTTACGTGTGGATGCTGAATGGAAGATGTCTTGAACTTATGGAATAGTGTCTTGTCTGGGGTTGGGGGCTCCCGCACCTTGTCCGGGGTTAGGGGGCTCCCCAGCGCCTTGTCCGGGGTTAGGGGGCTCCCCAGCGCCTTGTCCGGGGTTAGGGGGCTCCCCAGCGCCTTGTCAGGGGTTAGGGGGCTCCCCACCGCCTTGTCCGGGGTTAGGGGGCTCCCCACCGCCTTGTCCGGGGTTAGGGGGCTCCCCACCGCCTTGTCAGGGGTTAGGGGGCTCCCCAGTGCCTTGTCCGGGGTTGGGGGCTCCCCAGTGCCTTGTCCGGGGTTGGGGGCTCCCCACCGCCTTGTCCGGGGTTGGGGGCTCCCCACCGCCTCGTCAAGGGTCAGGGAACCTGAGAGTGCTGTCTACCCACAACAATGCCGTCTGCTTCCCCTAGATATGTGGGAAGGGAAGGTCTCCCTTTTTTAAACCTCCCTTCAATGGTCTCATCTCTGGCTGTGGAAGCCGCGCCCCTGGCCCTGACACCGGCCTGGCTTTCTGATGCATCCAGCTGAACCCCCACGCTGCCTATATTCTCACCGCAGACCTGAAATCAGCTGACTGGGCTTTTATTTAGTTATTTATTTACTGCTTGTTTATTTACTCATTTTAGTTCTTCTTAGACTCACAGAAAAGTGGAAGGCAGCGCAGGGACACCCCGTGCCCTCACCGGGACTCACCACTTCCGAGGACCTGCCCTAGCCCCGACTCTGTCCCTCTCTGTCTCTGTCTCCGTCTCCCCTGCCCTCCCCCTCAGCTGACCTATTGCAAATCCGAGGCACACAGCCACCCCTGCCGCACTGGGGAGCCTGGGCAGGGGCTCACCTTACGCCATGCCCTGAAGTCCAGAGCTGCCACTCTTCACTTACAGCCCCAGCGCGCCCCTCCGGGCCCCTCCCGCCTGTCCTCTGCACCCCAGCATTTCTCTAGGGAAGCCGTCCTCTCCTTCCGCTTGACCAGCCGACCTGACTGTGTTGGCTTCGGTTCTTCACCACGCTCCTGCCCGGACGAAGGCTGCCCCTCACTCCTTAAACCACCGCGTGCCCCCCAGGCACAGTCCTGGAGTTGGGTTCTGGGCATTTGGACTTGCTGTCCTGTCACTGAGCTATTTAACAAACCACAGGACCGTGGGGGCTCTGTGATAGGAAAACCATCCTCTGGATAGTTAGGAACCCCTAGTTTATGGATTGAAATGTGCTGTGCCCTGTGGGTGGGGGGCCCAAAAGAGCCCCGGGACGCGATGCCATGGAGGCACTAATGCCTCTGGTTCTGGCCTGAGCACCTGGGACACAGGCTTTGAGCTGTCTACCCGGCGCACTGTGGAAGCTGAGTGCTCACGGACTGCACACTGGGCACCAGGCAAGGCACGGGGGTGCCCTCACAGGCTGCTTCTCCATCCTCAGGCCCAGCTGAGAAGCACCATCAGACATAGACCGTATGAGGCTCACTCCCCAAGAGACCACACGAGAGGCCCTCCCTCCCATATGGAAACATGAGTCACGCACTGAGGTGTTCCAGCTCCATCACACGTTTCATCAGTATCACAAGAGGAAATGTCTGACCCTCATAAACACGGTCAACACCATAAACAGACAGAGCGCGCCGAATTACCGCAGTGATGAACACATTTTATTATCTGTATGCCATCCGCCAGTTATGAAAACACTAATGTGGCAGAATTAGATTTGTTTCTGTTATGTCTACGGCATCTCTGTATGTATTCTCTAGCATCTTCCTAGAGTGATTTCTGTCGGGCTTGTGGTCTGTTTAATGGACTGAGTTTCTTTTAGTTTAAGAGTTCTCCATCTGACCCGGCTTTATCTCTTCCTTTCAAATTTTTTTTTTTTTTGAGATACAGCCTCCCTGTTGTCGCCCAGGCTGGAGTGCCACGGCATGATCTCGGCTCACTGCAACCTCTAACACCCAGGTTCAAGCGCTTCTCCTGCCTCAGCCTCCTGAGCAGCTGGGATTACAGGCATGCGCCATCATGGCCGGCTAATTCTTGTATTTTAGTAGAGAGGGGGTTTCACACGTTGTTCAGACTAGTCTTGAACTCCTGACCTCAGGTGATCCGCCCGCCTCGGCCTCCCAAAGTGCTGGGATTACAGACGTGAGCCACGGTGCCCGGCCCCCTTCCAGTATTTTAAATCTGTTTCCCGTTTCATCGCCTCAGCCAGGTTCCACTGGAGTGGCAGCGTCCCAGCCTGTTCCTGACACCGGGAGACTGTTTCTGCTGTGCCTTCTGTACATTTCTGGCAGCCGTCCTTTACTAAGTAGGGAACGCCCCTTCATTTGCAGCTTGCCATGAGGATTTATCAGGATGGTTATGGATAACTTTTTTCATTTTTAATTTTTTTTGGCAAAATGAGATCATGCTACACGTGCCTTTCACAAACATCACAGTACGATGCACATAGCACAGACTTTCCACCTGAATCACGGCCGGTGTGTGTCGCATAGTAGGTCTGTGTGGCTGTGCAGCTGTCACATCTCCCTCTCCAGAGCTTCTTCATCTTGCAAAACCAAGCCTCTGTCTCCATTCCACACTCACTCCCGTTCCCCACCCTGCCTCTGGGCCATTCTGCTTTCTGTCTGTGACTCTGACGCCTCTGGGCGCCTCATATCCGTGGAAGCACACAGTGCTTGTTCTTGCTGTGACTGGCTGCTTTCACTCAGCACCGCGTTCTGGAGGTTCGTCTGTGGGGTGGCCGGCGTCAGGATTTCCTTTCTTCTCAAGGCTGAGTGATCCCCCCGGTGTGCGGGGACCGCAGCCAGCTTCCCTGTTCGTCTGTTGACGGACATTTGGGCTGCCTCCACGTTCGAGCTGTTGTGAGGAATGCTGCTTGGGACATGAATGGACACGCTTCTCTTCAAGAGCCCGCTTTCAGTTCTTCTGGGTACTTACCTGGAAGCGGGGTGGCTGGGTCCTATGGTATAATCATTCTACGTTTATTTATTTATTTTTTTGAGACAGAGTCTGGCTCTGTCACCCAGGCTGGAGTGCCGTGGCGCGATCTCGGCTCACCGCGACCTCCACCTCCCGGGTTCAAGCAATTCTTCTGCCTCAGCCTCCCAAGTAGCTGGAATTACAGGTGTGCGCCACCACTCCAAGCTAATTTTTATATTTTTAGTAGAGATGGGGTTTCTCCATGTTGGCCAGGCGAGTCTTGAACTCCTGACTCAGATGATCTGCCGGCCTTGGCCTCCCAAAGTGCTGGGATTGAGGCGTGAGCCGCCCGTATGGCCGTCTCAGTGTGGGTGGCTTGTATTTCTCTAGTGAGGAGCAAGGCTGACCCGCTTTTCATGTCCCTGTTGCCCGTTTGTATGTCTTATTTGGAGAAATGTCTATTCATGTCCTTTGGCAATTTTTGAATGTTTTCTTTTTTAATTATTGTTGAGTTTTAGGACATTTCTGTATATTCTAGATGTTAATACCTTACTGGATATGTAATTTACAAATATTTTGATATTCAAAAACGCTCCTGAAGTCCAGCTTGTCTGTTTTTTCTTCTGTTGCCTGGGCCTTTGCTGTCATAGCCGAGAAATCGTTGCCAAATTCAACATCACGAAGCTTCCTCCTCTGTTTTCTTCTAAGAGTTTTCTAGTTTGAGCTAGGAACTTTCACAGGTACTTTTCCGTGGCCTCCTGGAGAATCTGGCGCTTTTCTCCATTACACTTTCGTGGGATGTGAGTCCATGGAGCCCTCCAGTCCCCCCGAAACCCCAGGGGTGCGCCGTCCGCATGTGCAGAGGTTTCAGTGTCCTGCTGGCGGAGGCATTCCAACTCTCTTCTGGTGCTTTGACGCCTACGTTCCGAAGTGTAGTCGGGCTGCGGTTTTCATTCTTTTCCCTCTTGTTCTTGTCTGGTTTTGGTTTGGCTACTCTCAAAATAAACCCAAGAGCACGTAAACGATGGTGCTGCAGGACCTTGCGTGAGAGGCTGGGGCTGCCTGGGTCCTGGCGATGCCTCAGTCTCCCACCACGTCTTGCTGCTCAGGCTGTGGCAGAATCTAGTTTCCGGGGCTCTTCCTCTGAATGCTGCCGTGGCTGGGACAGCAGAAGTGAACTGGCCGTGGTCCTGGAGGGTGGAAGGTTGCATGGCTTTGACCCTGGTGCAGACCTCGCCCCGGCTTCCGGGGTCTTGCTGACCACTCTGCCTTCCTCACCCCATGGTGTTCTCCCTGCGTGCATGTCTGTCTCTGCAGCCAAATGTCCCTTCTTAAAAGACAATAGTCACATTGGATCAGGCGCCACCCTAAGGACCTCAGCTTACTTTCATCATCTACAGCGACCCTATGTCCAAATAAAGCCAGGTTCACAGATCTTTTTGTTTGTTTGTTTTTTGAGATGGAGTCTTGCTCTGGTTGCCTTGGCTGGAGTGCAGTGGTACAATTTTGGCTCACTGCAACCTCTGCTCCCAGGTTCAAGCGATTCTCCTACCTCAGCCTCAGTAGCTGGGATTATAGGCGCCTGCCACCATGCCCAGCTACTTTTTGTAGTTTTAGTAGGGATGGGGTTTCATCATGTTAGCCAGGCTGATCTCGAACTCCTGACCTCAGGTGATCCACCTGCCTTGGCCTCCCAAAGTGCTGGGATTACAGGCGTGAGCCGCTGTGATCGTCTGGGACTTCAACTTACCTTATTAGGGGACACAAGTCGTAGCTCAGATGGGTGGTCTTGGGAGGTGAGCGTCTCCAGGGGAGTGTTGGCGAGTGGATGGTTTAGCACAGGGACAGCAAAGTGTATCTCTGTTCTCACCATGGATAAGATCGTCACCCCGGGCAGCCAGGGCCAGGGTGGGAAGATGTCCTGGTGATCGACGGGCAGGTCAGCAGATGGGGAAGGGCTGTGGTGGGGGAGGAAGGGGTGAGGACATGGGACCTGGGGTGAGAAAGCCCCAGGCCAAAGCACACACTGCACACCCTGCTGGGGCTGGACGTCCCCAGTGGCTCCCAGGGGTCGGGGTCAGTGTGGAAGGGTGTGGAGGCGCGGCGGCTGTGGGGGTGCAGAGCTTCCCAGGAATGGTGTTTGCACAGAGGCTTTTCCTGGGATGTTAGGCTAGAGAGGAGAAGGTGCCCAGCAGGGTGAGGCCAAGAGGTCAATGGCAGGGGCTTCTGAGTTGCCAGTCCTGGGGGCCCCAGGGCGGGGTGGGGCAGGGCAGCTGTATCACTGCCCAGGTAGAGCTGTCCAGAGACGTTGTCCTGGTGCCAGGACTGAGCGAGGCCTGGGCGCTCTGCATAGACAAGACGGGGCGGGGGAGGTGGGGGTGGGCTGGCGAGTCCCCCAGCAGCATTGGGCAGGGAAGGGTCACTCCATTGTCCACCTGTGGCACCACGCACCTGCGGCGGCCTGTATCCAGCCCTCACTCACCCACCATCTGCCCACCTTCTCCTGAAAAAGGTTTGATGAGGTGGTGGGGTCTTGGAAGGATGTCCGTATGGAACCGACTTGTGGGACTTTTGAAAAGTTATCATGGCTTCAGCAGGAAGGAGAGTCAGGAAGACAGGGGGATCCCATGGGTGGATCTGGGTGGCTCCCTCCTCGGGGGCAGTGGAAAATGGCCTCCTTCTCTTTCTGGCATATGTCTTGCCCAGCCTCACCTTGGCCTTGAGGAATCTGTGTATAAACTCCACCTATACCCCCATGTGCCAGGGTGTCAGCTGCTCAGGCCAGGCTGGCACTGGTGTTGGTGGCATTGGCCACTCCCCTGCCCTGCACTGT
Organism: Cacajao melanocephalus; assembly: GCA_963573385.1. NCBI lineage: Eukaryota > Metazoa > Chordata > Mammalia > Primates > Pitheciidae > Cacajao > Cacajao melanocephalus. The sequence continues at coordinate 65,288 of CAUYLG010078732.1, read as the reverse complement.
GCCTGCTGCCATGCCCAGGGCGTTGTGCTCATGTGTGGCTGAGAATGCAGGGTCTGTTTGTGTAGAATGTGTGTTACGCGTGGCGTAGGGTGAGAGGACCTTGAGGGGGGTCGTGTGTCCCTGAATCACATGGCACTTGCAGTGATGCTCCTGCAGACCATGGCCTGGTTTCCATCCACACACACGGGCTGCCTGAGCCCGCCAGGCCTCCTGATGGAACCTGCCTCCCCGCCTGTCCGGAGAGGCAGCCTCTTTTAGATGCCATTGGCTTTGGATGGGACTGTTGTACCTACTGAGCCAGACACCATTGCAGTGGTGTGTTTGCCACAAGTCAGGCACCACATGCACACGTGCGTGAATTCACACATTGCAGGCATGTTGCACTCACCCACAAACACACATGTGTGTGCTTACCCATACATGCACACACACTGGCCCTCACACACACACACACTCACACATGCATGCATACACACCCACACTGCATACCTACATGCATGCAGGCACATGGGCACCCACCCACCCATGAACACACATGCACACACCCATGCATGCACACACGCTGGTCTCCTGCCCCACACACACCCACATACAGGCACACCCGTGCACCTGCTGTCCTGCTGAGCACCCTCATGACGTGTTGGGATCTGATGAACAGGACCTGCCTGGTGTCTGCCTTCATGTCACTCACAGCCTGAGGGGAGCAGGAGTGTAACGGAGTTCACAGACTCCAGCTGGTTCAATGGTGCTGGGAGGCGGTGCCAGGGAGGGCTCCCCTGAGGCATGGCCTAGCCTTGACTTCACGGTGACATCATTAGGGCGAGGCCCAGCCCCAAGTCCTTGTCTCTGAGGTCAGCCCCGTCTGCGACCACCCGCCTCGTTTTTTCTCGTGGGGACTCCCATACACCTGCAGGGTTGGCCTCGGGGGGAATGCAGGTGACCGTGGCCCTCTCAGGTGGGGCTTCCGCTGCTCGCAGTGGCCGGGCTGTCCTTGCTGTTTGACCTGGTTCTGTTCTCCACAGATTGACCAACTCATCAGTCATGGGGCTGACATCCTGAAGCCTGTGACGCTCAGGCAGGGGGAGAAGGTGGCGGTGGGTACAGCTGTGGACTATGGCCACTTCAAATTCTTCCAGGTGGGTGGTGAGCCTCCCACGATGATGAAGGGGGAGTGTGGGTCACACGCAGGGCCCCTGCCTAGGGCGTTAGCTTCTCTGGGGCAAAGCTGGGCTTCAGTTTCCTAGTGCCTCCCTGAGAGCAGCCCCTTGGCAGCAGAGGTGAAACCCCCGATGTGCTGAGCTCGCGCTGGGTGCAGCTGTGTGTGCTCCCAGCTTTGTGTGTCTGTCTGGGTTCATCCTCAGTTACATATCACAATGGCCGAGAGGGGCCCTCGATCACCCAGAGTCGCCCCCCGCAGCAGGGCGGGCCTGGGACCCTATGGCGACCCTGGTGCTGTGCTGCAGGATCGGAAGATTGCCCACTCTCCCTTCCATACACTGATGCCGGCGGAGCGTGAGACATTCATGGCACGGAAGCGGCTTCTGGAGTACATGGGCTTGCAGCTGAGGCAGGCGGTCTTTGCCAAGGAGAGCCAGTGGGACCCCACGTGGCTGTACCTGTGCAAGAGAGGTGGGCAGTGGGCCCTGCTGTGCTCTGCTCTGCAGGGCGGGGTTCCGGCCTCACGCCTGGGCCTGTGATCCTGGGAGATCTGGACCCCTCGGGTTCTGCAGGGGCCTTCCTAGGGCTGGGCGCATCTGCTTGGCCCCTTTGTGCCCCGAACCCAAGCAGCTCGGGCAGGAGAGATGAGAAAAGGGGTCTGGACTGGGGAGAGGTCCCTGGGAAGGGGAGTTGGTGGCCTAGGCCCAGGGCCCGGGAGAGGACTAGGCACCACTGCAGGAGCCCTGTCGGAAGTGCCGGCCCACCCAGCACAGGGAACGAGGGGCCGAGGCCTGGGGGCGGAGCTCCTCTGCACGGTCGCACGCCTACAGGTGCATCCCGCACACACCACGTATCCCCAGCTCCCCACGTACAGCCACCCCACATATGCACCATCCGCCTACTGACGTCTACTCCCCCATGTACCCAAGCCATGTACCCAACCCCACCCACATACCCCCACCCCCACATGCCCACCCCCACCCACCTACTCACCACCATGTACCCACCCCCACATACTCACCCACATACCCTACCCCCACATGCCCACCCCCACCCAGCTACTCACCACCATGTACCCACCCCCACATACCCCCACCCACTTACCCCACCCCACATGCCCACCCCCACCCACCTACTCACCACCATGTACCCACTCCTACCTACCTACTCACTCCCTCATGATTCCATCCCAACCACCTACTCACCCCCATCCCCGCATACCCACCCCACCACGTACCCACTCCCACCCACCTAGTTACCCCCACCCCCGCATACTCCCTCCTGCTCCCATCCCCACATTTCCCTACTCATGTCTACCTGGCACACACAGACCCACTCAGTCGTCACAGACACTGACACCCACACCCATCCTCTCCTCGCATAAGAACCTGTCACGTGTTAGCATGTGTGCACACACACATGAAGCTGCAGATCGCATCCCCACACCGAGTCTTCAGCATGTACATGAAAACTTTCTAAATGTATTTTAAAATAACTTGTATATCTAGGAAGTGTAATGGAGTTTCAGGTAGGATAAAACAGAGATTCATAAAACAGACACATCAGAGTTAAAACGCCGAACGTCAAAGACGAGGAGAAAACACTGAAAGCAGCAAAAGAAAAATGACTCAAAACTTACAAGGGAGTCCCAGTAAGATAAGCAGTTAGCCGGCATCTCACCAGAAGAAATTGGCTGGGGGGTGGTCAAGATGGCCGATGAGAAGCATTTCATGCCGACTTCCTCCCCTTAGAAGAAGCAGAGCGGCGTTTAGACAGTCACACTCCAAGTACATTTTCCAAGAGAGAATGCTGGAACTCAACAGAGAAGTGAGCCATGACCTGTGTGTGTCTTAATCCCTGGTTTAGTTGAGTTCCTTTGAACCTCTGATGACCGCCTCTGTTAGTCAAAAGGTCATTTGTCGCAACTAATGCTCACCAGGGGATTCCACCAGGGACCAGGCCTTGAGGGTTAGCGGGGAGACAAGTGCAGGCTGGTGAGCACTCTCCCGGAGCTGTCAGTCCCAGGGTTGGGGGTCTGGGGTCGGGGCCATCAATAGATCGCCACGAGGTCCTCTGATCAGAGCAGCTGCTGGGGGGCAGAGCCATGACCTGTGACCTCTCTGCTGACCCCTGGCTTCTCAGGGCCACTAGCCAGGCCCAGCACTCCCAGTGTCTTTGTTTCTTCAGTGGCCCAGGTCCAGGGGAGAGCCTCAGACCACCCTAAGAATCTGAGTCTTAATCCCTGGTTTAGTTGAGTTCCTCTTAACCTCTGGTGACCGACTTTGTTAGTCAAAAGGTCACTTATCCCAGCTAATGCTCACTGGGGGAGTCCTCATAGCTAAATGGATTAAAAATGATCCATGATGATCCTTCAGCCCCAGTCCCCGGACCAAATGAACCTCACAGACATTTACAGAACACTTTGTCTAACAAATGCAGAATATACATTTGTCTCATCAGCACATGAAACATCCTCCGGGATAGACCCTATGTTAGACCACAAACGAGTCTCAACAAATTTAAAAAATCAAAATTATATCAGGTGTCTTCTCAGAACACAAAGTAAAACCAGAAGTCAGTACCAAGAAGAACTCTGTAAACTATACAAATGAGTCATTTGTACTGTACAAATATGTATAAACAAATTTGCAAACATGGAAATTACACGTTTCTGAATGAATATTGAGTCAATGAAGAAATTAAGATGGAAATAAAAAATATGTTGAAACAAACAAAGATGGAAGCACAGTATATCAAATCCTGTGGGATACAGAAAAAGCAGGGCCGAGGGGGAGCTTACAGCAATAAATGCCTGCAGCAAAAAAGTAGGAAGATTACAAACCAACAATCTAACCATGCATCTCAAGAGTAAGCAAGAACAAATCAAATCCAAAATTAGATGAAGAAAAGAAATAATAAAGATTAGAGCAGAACTAAATGAAATAGAGAAAAAAAGTACAGAGAATGAAATAAAAAGTTGATTCTTTAAAAAGTGGAGGCCGGGTGCGGTGGCTCATGCCTGTAATCCCAGCACTTTGGGAGGCTGAGGCGGGTGAATCATGAGGTCAGGAGTTCGAGACTAGCCTGGCCAATATGATGAAACCCCGTCTCTACTAAAAATACAAAAAAAAAAAAAAAATTAGCCAAGCGGCGTGGTGGCATGCACCTGTAGTCTCAGCTGCTCAGTAGGCTGAGGCAGAAGAATCGCTTGAACCCGGGAGGCAGAGGTTGCAGTTAGCCGAGATTGTGCCACTGCACTCCAGCCTGTGTAACAGAGCAAGACACTGTCGCAAAAAAAAAAAAAAAAAAAAAAAAAAAGTTGAAAACAAGATTGGTAAACTGATAGAGTAACTAAGAAGAGAATAAATTTCTTCTTTCATATCTTATTTGAAGATATGAATCTCTGTAAATAAATAAAATCAGAAATGAAAAAGGAGATATTACAACTGATATCATAGAAATACAAAAGATCATCAGAAACTATATGACAAACTGGAGAACCCAGAGGAAATAGATAAATTCCTGGAAACATAGAGTCTACCAAGACTGAGTGAAGAATAACTAGGAAACCTGAACAGACAAATAATGAGTAGCAAGACTGAATCAGTAACAAAAAGTTTCTCAGCAAGGAAAAGCTCAGGACCAGATGGATTCACAGCTGAATTCTACCAAATATATAAAGAAGAATTAATACCGGTCCTCCTGAAACCATCCCAAAAATTTGAGGAGGAGGGAATTCTCCCTAACTCATTCTATGAGGCCAGCGTCACCCTGATGTCAAAAAGAGACAAGGACACATGCAAAAAATCTACAGGTCAATATTCTTGATGAATCTGGATGCAGACATTCTCAACATAATACTAGCAAATCACATCCAACAGCACTTTCAAAAGATTAGGTGAGATTTATACCTGGCATGCAAGGATAGCTCAACATATCCAAATTAATAAATGTGATATATCACATCAGCAGAATGAAGGACAAAAACCATATAGTCATCTCAATAGATGCAGAAAAAGCACTGGATACAATTCAACAAGTGTTCATGATAAAAACATTTTTTTTCTGAGAGGAGTCTTACTGTTGCCCAGGCTGGAGTGCAGTGGCATGATCTCAGCTCACTAAAACCTCTGCCTCCCAGGTTCAAGCAATTCTCCCTGCCTCAGCCTCCTGAGTAGCTGTGATTACAGGTGCCTGCCACCATGCCCAGCTAATTTTTTTGTGTTTTTAATAGAAACAAGATTTCACCATGTTGGCCAGGCTGGTCTCGAACTCCTGACCTCAGGTGATCTACCTTCCTCAGCTTCCCAAAGTCCTGGGATTACAGGTGTGAGCCACCATGCACAGCTGATTAAAAACTCTTAAGAAACTAGGCACAGAAGTGATATACTTCAAAATAATGAAGGCCGTATATGACAAGTCCACAGCTAACATCATCATAATAGGGAAAAATTGAAAGCCTTTCCTCTAAGAACTATAATAAGTCAAGGTTGCCCACTTTCATCACTCTTATTCAACCTAGTACTGGAAGTCCTAGCCAGAGCAATCAGGCAAGGGAAGGAAATAAAAGGCATCCACATTGGAAAAGAGTAAGTCAAATTGTCCCTCTTTACTGATGATATTGTTCTATATCTAGAAAAACCTAAAGACTCCACCAAAGCACTCTTAGATTTGATAAATGAATTCAGTAAAATTGCAGGATACAAAACGAAAGTACAAAAAAATCAGTAGCATTTATGTACACCAATAATGACCTAGCCAAGACAGAATTCAGAAAGGCAGTCACATTTACAATAGCTACGAAAAATACTTAGGAATAAATTTAACCAAGGAGGTGAAAGATCTCCATAAGGAAAACTATAAAACACTGAGGAAAGAAATTGAAGAGAACACACAAAAAAATGAAAAGACATTCCACGCTCATGGACTGGAAGAATTAATACTGTGAAAATGACCATACCACCAAAAACAATCTACTGTCAGTGCAATCCCTATCAAAATACCAATGCCATTCTTCACAAAAACAGAACAAAACAATTCTAAAATTTATACAGAACCAAAAAAGATACCAAATAGCCAAAGCAGTCCTTGAACAAAAAGAACAAACCTGGAGGTATCACATTACCTGGATTCAAAATATACCACAAAACTATAGTAACCAAAACAGCATGTATCGGTATACAAATAGACACATACACCAATGGAACAGAATAAAGAACCCAGAAATAAAGCCATATTTACAGCCAACTGATCTTTGTCAAAGCTGACAGAACATACATTGGGGAAAGGACACTTTCTTCAATAAATGGCGCGGGGAAGATTGGATAGCTACATGCAGAAGAATGAAAGTGGACCCTTATCTCTCACCATATATAAAAATAGACTCTACATGGACTAAAGAGTTCAACATAAGACCTGAAACTATAAAAATACTCAAAGAAAATTTAGGGTAAATTCTCCTGGACATTGATCTAGGCAAAGAAGTTATGACTAAGACGTCAAAGACGTAGGCAACAAAACCAAAAATAGACAAGTGGGTCTTAATAAAGCTAAAGAGCTTCTGCACAATGAAAGAAACAATCAACATAGTGAAGAGACAACCTGGTGAATTTACCTGACAGGTGACCAACATTCAGAATATACAGGGAACTCATACGATTCAACAGGAAAAAATAATTCTATTAAACTTGGGTAAAGGACATGAATTGACATTTCTCAAAAGAAGACATACAAACAGCCTATGGGTATATGACAAAAATGCTCATCTGTTTGTCTTATGCCTAAATAAAAGAAGAATAGCTCAACGTCACTAATCATCAGATAAATGCAAATCAGTCAGAATGGCTGTTATAAAAAGACAAAAAGATAACAGATGGTGGCAGGAATGCCAAAGAAAGGGCCCTTTTATACGCTGCTGGTGGAATGTAAATTAGTACTGGCACTATGGGAAACAACACGGAGATTTCTAAAAATGTATATAGAATTATCATTCAATATAGCAATCACACTAGTATCTACCCAAAGGGGGAAAAATCAGTATATCAAAGGGGTACCTGCACTTGCCTGTTTATTGCAGCATGATTCACAATAGCTAAGGTATGGAATTGACCCAAATGTTCATCAACAAATGAAGCAGTAAAGAAAATGTGGCATATATATACCACATATACCACAGTTTCTTTATTGATTCATTTGCTGATACACAATGGAATACTATTCAAACATAGGCAAGAATTAAATTATGTCATTTGTAGCAACACAAGTGGAACTGGAGGTTACTATCTTAAGTGAAATAAGCCAGGCACAAAAAGACAAATATTGCATGTTCTCACTTACAAGATCTAAAAATTTTGAACGCATGGAGATAGAGAATAGAAAAATAGATAACAGAGACTGGGAAGGGTGAGTAGAGGAAGTAAGTAGGATGAAGAGAAGAGGTTTAAAGGGTACAAAGATACAGTGAGATAGAAGAAATAGATTTAGCGTTTTAGGGCAGAGTAGAATTACCATACTTAACAAAAATGTATTTTACTCAGGTGATGGGCACCCTGAATACCCTAACTTGATCACTACATGGTATGTACACATAAAAAAACTTTTCATGTACTCCACAAATTTGCATAAATAATAATTAAAAGATGCAATAGAGGGTTGCTAGAGGAGACATAAGACGGGGGATGTCATATTCAAAGTGCTTAAAAATGGCTGGACACAGTGGCTCTCATCCTTGTAATACTAGCACCTTGGGAGACTGAGGCAGGAGGATTGCTTGAGCCCAGGCGATTGAGACCAGCCTGGGCAACATGGTGAGATCCAGTCTCTATTTAAAAAAAATTAAAAATCAACAAACAAAAAAAACAAAGTGTTCAAAGTTAGGTAAACTGTTAACTGAGAATCTTATACCCAGCAAGTTAACTTGCAAACACGAAGGTGAAATTGACATATTCCCAGATAAAACCTGTGAGAATTGGTTGTTATAGCCTTCCCTTACAAGAAATTCCAAAAGTATTCTGAAAGCAAGTGATTTAAGGTGGAAATTAAATACACATGAACCAAGAGCATTGGCAAAGGTAATTGTAAAGAAGAATATAAATGCATATTTCTTGTTAATTGACTTTAAAAGCAATTTAAAATAATTTATATGTAAGCAATTTGTATACGTGTATATATGCATTGTATTTATATATGTATTGTGTGTGTGTGCATGTGTGGTTGCATGTCTGTGTATGCCTGTAACATATAGAAATGTATTATATTTGGCAATAACAGTACAAAGGAAGTGGGCAGAAGCACAGTTCTGTCGTGGTAAGAAATGACTCCAAATGGTAACACAAATTGAGAAGATGAAATGGAGATCCAGAAATGGTAAACAATTTTAATGTAACTGAACCTATAAATATATACATTTTTATCCTTTCTTGTCTCAGATTTTTTAGAATATATGAAGTTATATAAAGTAATAATCTTATAATGTTGGATTTATAACCTTTATAGATGTAATCTGTATAATAATATCACAAAAAGGCAGAAAAGGAAATAGAGCTATATAGCAATAACTTTTTAATATCTCTCTGGTGTTAGTGTAGGTCTGAAGCTGGTTATGACCAGTCAAGATTCATATGGTAGGCCAGGCATGGTGGCGCACATCTATAATCCCAGCACTTTGGGAGGCTGAAGTAGAAGGATCTTTTGAGCCCAGGAGTTAAAGACAATCCCAGGCAACATGGCAAGACCCTGTCTCTACGAGAAGTTTTTTAATAATGAACTCAGCATGGTGCTGTGTGCCTGCAGTCACAGCTACTCAGGAGGCTGAGATGGGAGGATCACCTGAGCCTGGGAGGTTGAGGCTGCAGTGAGCCACGATCATGCCACTGCACTCCAGCCTGAGTGACAGAGTGAGAACCTGCCTCAAAAAGAAAAGAATAAAAGAAGATTCATATGGTAAAGCCTGATGCAACCAGTAAGAAAAGAGCTCAAAAATATACTTTAAAATTATTGGATAAATTAAGACATTACCTTTAAAAGAATCCACTTGACTTGATGCAGAAGAGTAAAGGAAGAATAGAGCAACGGAAAAATTCTGAGACATTTAGAAAACAAAATGCAAAATATCAAATGTAAATCCAACTACAGTATATCATTAATAACTAAATGTGAATACGTTAAGCAAGAGACGGTTACACTGATCAAAACACAAGATCCACCTAAGTGCTGTTTACAGGAGACACATTTTAAATTCAGTGATACAGGCCAGGCACGGTAGCTCACACCTGTAATCTCAGCATTTTGGGAGGCTGAGGTGGATGGATCACCTGAGGTCAGGGGTTCAAGACCAGCCTGGCCAACATGGTGAAACCCTGTCTCTACTAAAAATACAAAAATTAGCCAACATGGTGGTGCGTGCCTGTAATCCCAGCGACTCGGGAGGCTGAGGCAGGAGAATCGCTTTAACCTGGGAGGTGGAGGCTGCAGTGAGCCAAGATCACACCACTGCACTCAGGCCTGGGTGACAGAGTGAGACTCCATCCCAAAAAGAAAAAAACAAATGATGCAAAGTCAAAGGATGAAAAAATATCATGGGAACAGCAATCACAAGAAGGCTGGAATTGCTATGCTAATATCACAAAAAATAAACTTACAAATGCTACTGGTGATAAAGAGGGACATCTTATGATAAAAGGGTCATCAGTTAGGAAGAGATAACAATTATAAACCTATTTGCACCAAATGACAGACACCCAAATACATGAGGCAAAAACAGAAATGGAGAAATAGATAATGCGACAATAACAGTTGGAAATGTCAATTCTTCACTTTCAACAACTGACCAGAAAGCTAGGCAGCACCTACAGGAAGTTGAACAAGCCCGTTGGACTTGTCAGATCTAAAGAACACTCTACCTGACAGCAGCAGAATCTGTATTCTTCTCAAGTGTACTGGAGACATTCTCCAGGATACACCATATGTAGATCATAAACCCTTAATACATTTAAGATAATAGAAATAGTACATTTCACACTTCAGACCACAGTGGAATTTAATTAGAAATGACCAGCAGAAGGACATTTGGGAAACTCACATAAAATAACACATGTCTGGCCAGGCGCGGTGGCTCACCCCTGTAATCCCAGCACTTTGGGAGGCCGAGTTGGGCAGATCATGAGGTCAAGAGATCAAGACCATCCTGGCCAACACGGTGAAATCCTGTGTCTGCTAAAAATACAAAAATTAGCTGGGCGTGGTGGCACACGCCTGTAGTCCCAGCTAGTCGGGAGGCTGAGGCAGGAGAACTGCTTGAACCCAGGAGGCTGAGGTTGCAGTGAGCTGAGATCGCGCCACTGCACTCCGGCCTGGCGCCTGGTGACAGAGTGAGGCTCTGTCTAAAATAAATACATAAAAAATAACACATGTCTAAATAACAAGTTTAACGAGAATCCAAAAGGGAAATCTGAGAAACTTTGAAGACACAACACAGGCGGAACAGCACTGGAGACGGCAGAGCGAAGCCTCTCCCAGGAGCCCGTGGACCGCCACGCTCCTCCAGGTCCTCGCACCCGCCGTGGAGCCATTGAGGGCTTGGGTCTCCCGTCTGCCTCCCCGGCAGTGCAGGCAGGCAGCACAGGGAGGGCCCACGGAGGTGGCACCTGCAGTGGTGGCCCCCACTCTGCTGCCTGGGCACTAATGCGGGTCCCTCTTTCACGCAGCGGAGCTGATCCCCAGCCACAGGGTGAAGAAGAAGGGCCCCAGCCTGCCCAAGGGCCTGGACGTGAAGGAGCAGGGGCAGTAAGTGTCTGCGGGCTGGCTTCTTTCCAGGACGGCAGCCTGTGGTTTGGACGGTGCTGCTGTGCCTCGCCTGACAACCGCATCCTGGGACAGCCTCCAGGCCATCTGACCCCCAAGTGGCATGGCCTCCTCCAGGGAGCCCTGCTCGCAGGCCATGGGCTTCAGCCAAGATGAGGTGCAGGTGGTGCACCCTGGAGATGAGGTGCAGGGTCGTAGGGCACACTCATGGAGCTACCTGGGGCTGCCCCTAGCGGGTCACAGATGGGCTCCATGTCCTGCAGGAGGGTGGCCACCTCCCGTCCCAGAAATGGCCACCGAATGGGGTTTGAGCCCATGCTCTGCTTTTGCAAGATGTCCTGTGGATGCTTCCTGGCCTGCTGGCTGCACGGCCGAGGCGGCACACCTGCACCCTCCTAGCCTCTGCCTCTCCTTGGAGTCTCAACACTGCACCCACTCTGCTGTTCCAGAACAGTCTCTTTACATGCCTGTGCGCCCCTGTGGGATGAGACGGCAGGGACCAGGCCCTATTTGTGTGGGCGTCCCCGTCCCATAAACCCCAAGCCACCCAGTGAGGTGATGGCGAGGGGACTGGTACAGGACGGGGGGGCTCATTTTCCTCTGAAAGCAGAGGAGACTGGTGCTTTGAGGCTCACCCCAAAGGCAGGCTCCATGCCCCGCCCTCAAAGAGTCACTTCTCCCCTGCGACACTGTCCCACAGACATTTCCCTGCGTGCGTGCCTAGGAAATCCCCTGATCATCATGTTGGTGATACCATGCTGGTCTCCTGAATGGATGTGCGTTCACTTAACCAGCCTTACTGGTGGGCACTAAGGTGGTTCCCGAGCTCGGCACGTGTTAACTTCCTATTCTAAATACCGCTGTGCTGAACATCCTCAGGATGAGGACTTAGGGTCTTCTGTCCATGTGTGAAGGCTGCCCTGCGCAGGCGACAGTGTGGGACGGCGGGGAATGGCCCAGGAGCGCAGGGCCGGGCACAGCTCCCAGGCAGCGGCTATTTGGTGGGGTCCGCTGAGTGGCCGCCTGAGGACCTGAGTCTCTGTTGCAGAATTCCCTTCTTCAAGTTCTGCTACCAGTGTGGCCGCTCCATCGGGGTCCGCCTCTTGCCCTGCCCTCGCTGCTATGGGATCCTGACCTGCAGCAAATACTGCAAGACCAAGGCCTGGGCGGAGTTCCACAAGAAGGACTGCGCGGACATGGCGGCCATCGGTAGGTCGGCCCTCAGGCTGGGAGGCAAGGGTTCCGCTGCTGCTGAGGGCGAAGGCGCGGGCCTGGGGCGCCGGCGAGGGGCACCCTCATTTCCCGAAATCTCTCCAGATTTAGGCCACTTTCCCAGCATTTCCAGATGGGCCTGTTGGGAGGTGGAAGGCAGGGGGCCACTGAGGTAGCCTGGCTCTTCCTCACCTACTGTGGCAGCACGAGGCTTGTCCTCACCCTGGAAGGGGACACCACCCACGCGTGCAGGGCTGGAACATGGACCCCTGGGGGCTCAGCTGACACCTGGGAGCTTCGCTGAATTCCTAGGGGCTCTGCTGACACCCGGGGGCTAGCGAGGTGTAGGGGGTCTGCTGGACGCCAGTGCCTCTGGGTCACAGGGCAGTTGACCTTGGGGTTCCTTCTGGAAATTTCCTCCCAGCCTGCTGTCTCAGATGTCTTAGTGTGGACGTCAACAGGTGTCTGCTTCTAGAAACAGCCTGTTCTCCCACCCTTCCCCCACCCTCCTTGGTGTGACCAGGGCCGGGTGTGGTGAGGGTGGCGGCATTGTGAAGGCTGGTGTGTGAAGCTGTGCGAGGGTGACCGCTCTCCTGGGACTTGGCTGGGTGCCTGGCCTGGTGAGGATGGGAGTGAGGCTGGGAATGCCCCTGCGCCCTGAAGCGAATGGCTGCTGACCTCCTTCCCTCTCCATAAAATGGGGCTTCTAATGACAGGCACCCTTGGGGTGGGGGTTGCAGCTCCTTGGCTTGTAGATTCCAGGATGGGACTTGTTGGGTCTGGCAGGCCCCTCTTTGAGGAGTCATCCCACTCAGCCCTTAGGCCTTGCTGTGTAGACGGCCCTTAGGCCCTGCTGTGTCTGGTCTCCTGGTCTGGGAAAGCCTAGACAGAGCCCGGCACTCAGCCGCCCTGCACAGACAGCACAAGTTCTGGAGCCAGGCCTGGGGAAGCCCGGCTCCAGCCTGCTCTTCCCCCTCTCCCACGCCTTTTCCTCCTCCAGGGGCACACCTGGAGGAAGTTTCCAGGAGGAGAGAAGAGTTTCAGTGAAGCAGCGTCTGCACGCCCGAGGCCTGGGGAGGACCCAGGACTGTGCGGGTTTCTCGCCTGCCTGGGCCGACTCGGGGACTCTTCAGTTCATGCAAGTGTTTCTGCACCTTTAGGGCTGTGCTTTGTAGCAGTGTCTCCTTTGCCACCTCCAAATAAATTGGCCCCACGGGGTGTTTTTGACAGTCTGTGCCGTGCTCTGCCCCTAGCTGGGCAAAGTCCCAGAGCTTCTGTGGGGCCCATGCCTGCCTCTGCCCCTGGCTTTGATCTTGCCTGGCCTCCATGGGGCCTGGCCTGGGCAGTCCTAATGGATGAGGCAGGTGAGGGTAAGGACTCAGAGCCTGCTGCAGAGATGGCGGTGGGGGCAGCTCCTGGGCGTCCGGGGCCTGTTCTGGGACCTTGCCAGGAGCCTGCAGCAGCCGGCTCCACTCCCTGCTCAGGTGCCCATGGGCACAAGGCTCCTACCGGGGTCTGGGGTGTTCATTTGTTCCATGTGCACTTACCGAGTGTTTGCTGTGTGCTGAGTGTTCTGGGGATGACGGTGTTTGTGGAAATCACCAGGACCGAGAGTGAGGGGGCCTGGAGCAGATGACAGGGGGCAGTGCAGCCTGCAGGGGCGGGCAAAGGTGGCCTGCGTGGAAATTCACGGAGACGGCGGGAGGAAGGTGTGCAGTGAGGGGCTCACAGGGAGGACGACGGCATCCCCAGGGACAAGGGGACAGCATTCAGGACGAGGGGACAGTGTCCAGGACGAGGGGACAGTGTCCAGGACGAGGATGATGGGGGCTTGCTGCTGAGGGCAGAATAGCTGAGAGTGTGGGAGGTGGCTGTGTCGGGGCTGGAACCAAGCAGGTGAGACTCTGCTCCAGGCTGGCCTGTGGCTGTCAAAGCAGCCGCACCTGCAGTGGTATATTTTTTTTTGAGACAGAGTCTTACTCTGTCGTCGGGGCTGGAGTGCAGTGGAACGATCTTGGCTCAAAGCAACCTCTGCCTCCCGGGTTCATGCAATTATTCTGCCTCAGCCTCCCGAGTAGCTGGGACTACAGGTGTGCACCACCACGCCCAGCTAATTTTTGTATTTTTAGTAGAGACAGGGTATCATCATATTGGCCAGGCTGGTCTAGACCTCCTGAACTCATGAATTCGCCCTCCTTGGCCTCCCAAAGTGCGGGGATTACAGGCGTGAGCCACCGCACCCAGCCCCTGCAGTGATTTTTTTACTGACTTCCTTGGTCTTTGATCAAAGATGGGCTCCGTGCCAGGGGTTGTTGGGAGTGCCCTGGGGGTCAGCAATGAGCCTGGGCAAAGGGATAAGCTGACCACTGGGTGGCTTTTCATAGAGTGTCCATCGATGCAGGGGCCAGGCCTTTGTATGCCGGCATCGGCGGCCGCTGGCCACAGGCTGCCCCCAGGAGGCTGACTGTGTGAGGTTTCTCCCTGTCACCAGCGGCTGTTCCTGATCGGGGGCTCTGGGATGCTGGGCGGGGTGTCGGCACCCCAGCTTCCACGGCCAGTGCTAGGAAGGAAGAAGCTGCTAATGGGTGCTTACGTGTCCGTGCAGTTAATTCTATGAAATTAGAGAATGTCTATAAAGCGAAAGAAAACCCACTAAGTGGCAATTATCTGCACTGAATGAGTCCATTCTTGCACTGCTACAGACACACATCAGAGACCGGAAAATGTATAAAACAGGGGTTTTCCAGGTGCTGCAGGCCACACAGGAAGCATGGCGGCATGTGCTCGGCTCCCACGGTGGCGGAAGGGAAGGGGAAGCCGGCACTTCACGTGGCCGGAGTGGGAGGAAGGGGAGGGGCTGCCACACACTCAAACAGCCAGACCTGAGAGTTCCACGGCTGTGAGAACTGCACCGAAGGGTGAAGCCCGCCCCCAGGATCTGGTCACCTCCCACCAGGCCCCACCTCCAACTTTGCGGATTTCAATTCAATGTGAGGTTTGGGCAGAGACACAGATCCAAACTGTGTCACAGACACCCGGAAATTACCATGGCCAGCGCTTTGCGTGTGCTTTCGATCTGTGCAGGCACGAGCACACACAGACACACACGCCACCTGAAAGCGGGAGCACCCTCTATTCTGAACTCGGCCGTGAACATCCGTGTCATTAAATATTTTTCTGCCACATAATTTCCCCAAATGAAAACAGCTTTATTTTTATTATGCATGCAACATATGCTTATTTAAGAAAGAAGGCGGCAAAGTCAAGAGTGATAAAAATCACGGGGAGGTGGCATGTGCCTGTGACCCCAGTGACTCGGGTGGCGGAGGCAGGAGGCTTGCTTGAGCCCAGGAGTTCCAGACCAGCCTGGGCAACGCAGTGAGACCCTGTCTCTCAAAAAACATCTTAGCCAGGTGTGCACACCTGTAGTCCCAGCTACTCGGGAGCTGTAGGGGAGGATCGCTGAACTGGGAGTTAGAGGCAGCAGTCAGCCGTGACGGCGCCACTGTGCTCCGGCCTGGGCTAGAGTGAGATGCTAAAAAGTAGTTTTAAAAAAGGAGAAAATCATCTTAATCTTACGATTCAAGGGTAAGCATTCTGAGTATTTTGGGGAACATATTCTTTATTTTTATTATTTTTTGAGACAGAGTTTCACTCTTGTTGCCCAGGCTGGAGCGCAGTGGCGAGATCTCGGCTCACCGCAGACACACACGCTGGGTCCTGGAAGGCTGAGGACGAGGCACCCGGGCTGGGCAGCCTGGTGGACCTGCTGGCACACGATGTCCAGCCGAACCACAGCCACGGTGTCTTGAAGACGGCCTGAGGCCTGGAGCTCCTCTCAGGTGCTCCGCAAGCTACTATTTTTGATGACTTCCTTCTAGCCATCTGCCTTGGAACCAGGGAGAGGGAGGGACATGGGAGTGTCCCATGGTTCTCCAGGGAGTCCAGGGTGCCACCGCTCTGCCTGGGCCCAGGCCATTCCCCTTCCTGACTTCCACACCACTGCTGCCTCCTGAGCCAGGGATGGCGAGCCAGGCAGGCAGGGGCTGTGGAACCCTGGCAGGTTAAGGGGCCTCAGCAGCGGGGCAGTTGGGTGGTCTGGGGTGGGAGGAGGGGTCACCCGTGAGACAGAGACAAGGAGCAGGGCATGCAGGGCGGGAAGGCCGGGAGACACAGGCTGGGATGTGCGGTGGGGCTGAAGCCCCCTGGCCCTCTACAGTGGGATGGGAGCAAAGGAAGGCCTCCCGCCCTGGGGCTCACTGCCCATTCTCTGGGGCAGCAAGGGAACACAGCTTCACGTGCATTGGCCCAAAGGCCCAGGAAGGGTGTCCCCAAGTCTGGGTCATCTGCTGCGCACCAGCCCCCAGCCCAGCTGTGCTGCAACTGAAGGCGCTGTAGAAGGCAGTCCCAGCAGGTCCAAGGGTGCTCCCTGCCCTAGCCCCACATGCCTCCCTCTCCTGCTTCCCCTGCATCCCCGCTCCCTGGCCTGAACCCTGGGCCACCTCCAGGCCCCACAGGCCTCATTGCAGAGTGGAGGGCTGGGCCCACCCAGGCAGTTGCTGAGAGGTCAGTTTGCTGAGGGTGGGCCTGGGGCCAGCCCCTCCTCCGGCTCAGCCTGTACCACCCCCTGCCCCCCAGGCCCCACTGTGTCTTGCCTCTCAGGATAGTGGGCAGCCGTCCGGGGAGGCCAGGTGCCAGAGGAGCCTTGGGCCAGGAGGGGATGCAAGGAGGTGCGGGGTCTGAGAGGGGCGCAGGGCGGGGAGGGGGCCGCAGGAGGCCGAGAGGGCGGCTCTGGTCTGACCTGGAAGGCTGAGCTGGAGATAAAGGGTCTGGAGGTTTCAGGCGTCAGGGTTCTGCCCGGAAGCCAGGGAGCTTCTGTGTTCTCTGGAAAGCTGGGGCAGCGGGGAGGAGCGGGTAGCCAAGGTGCATCCTGTGGTTCCAGGGAGGAGGCAGACAACATAGCCGTGGGCCGGGGAGTTCTTCCTTGGACATCACAGGGACAGGGTCCAGCAGCTCTTCTTGCAGCCAGGGGTGGAGGCACCTGCCTCCCTCCCTCCTTCCCACCAGCCCCCGCCTGCCTCAGTCCGTGTCTTCCTTTGATTAACTGGAAAACTGAGAAACTTCCAGCACAGGCCGTGGCTCTGTGCTGAACTGTTTGCGATTCTCCTTTAAGTAACTGCCCACCGCTGTATAAGCCTCAAGGCCTTTCAAAACCTGGCTGTGACCTGGTACGGTATTGCAAATTAAAAACGAAACAGAAAATAACAGAATAATCGAAGGAAGCCCTGAGCCACCAGCATTCGGCGGACATGTACACGCATGTTGTCCTGCTCCGATGCCTGGATTTTAAGGACTAGAATGAGACGCAGCTCAACCCTCCACATTTATCCTGTGTTGTGATTCTGCTCTTCGTTTGTGACGGCTTGCGTGGTATGTGGACTTGGCCTCCACGTTAAGATTTTAAACTGCACTGTCCGTTGGGAGGCTTCGGTTTGCATTTCCTTGATGACAGGTGAAGTTCAGCGCTCTTTCATACATTAATTTATTGGCCATTTAGAGTCCCATGTTGGTGAATTGTGTGTGTGTGTGTGAGATCTTGGCCCCTTCTTCCTACTGAACTGTCTTTTCTGTTGCTCTTAGGAGCTTCCTGCCTGCTCTGTGGCCTGTGTCACGGTGCCGCAGTGCGGAGGACGCGTGCTGAGACTGAGGGTTGTAGGCCTGCCTCTGGGGGCACAGATGGGCATGCCTCCTGTTGGGGACTGCCTTCATACCATGGCTGGGTGGGGCCAGAGCTGGGTCACTGGGCTCCTTCAGCCTGTGCAGCTGGACTTAGATGGGTAGGCCTGCCTCCCGTGCACAGATGGGCTTGTCTCCCTGTGGCCCCTGGGTGGGCAGGACTGGGGAAGGCCAGAGTAAACTAAGGACCATTTCAAGATCTTCTGTGGGACGGAGGTTGACTGGCCTAACGCAGACAAGAGTGTCTCCCAGGAAGTCCTCGGGAAGGCAGGACGGCCTTCAGACTGCAGCTGAGGGGTTGGAGCTGACTTACAGGGCGGCTTCAGGATCTGCAGTGGAGCAAGCTTGGTGGGCGTCCCTCCACGCGGACGGACTGGCGTATCTTCCAGGAGGTCCCTGGGCAGATGGTTCTTGTGGCAGGAGAGCCAAAGGAGGCTGTCGTGGAGTCCACAGGGGCAGGAGGCCATGCCTGGATCTGCAGCAGGACCCTGGTTGCTGAGCCTGCTGCCTGGGTGCGAACCTGCCCTCTTAAAACTGCCCCTCTCAGTTGAGCTCCCTCCAGGTTCCACAGCCTCGCACTCGAGTCCCGAGGCTCCCGGAGAGGCACTTTCGCATGTGGACGGCTGCCGAATTCTTGTTGCAATGGGTGGCTCAGAGCAGGGACCCCTGTTCCGCCATCTTGCTGAGGCTACTTCCACTTGGTACTTTTTCTAATTTCATTTTTTTCCTTCTAAAAACGGAATTGTTCTATCCTTATGGTTTCTGTTTCTCCCGCTTGTCTCTTTGACGACACAAAACACTAATTGTGTAGACCATTTCAGTTTGCTCCATCATCTAAAGGTCTCAGGGTGCTGGCTCTGGGGGCGGATTTCTTTGATCTTTTAGCATTTTGAAATTTTGAAGAATTTGAGCTCATGTCCCTGAGGCTTTGTGGTTTCTCTGAGGGAATCCCACTGCCTCGCTGTGGACAATGCTTCTAGGTACTTTTGTATTTGCTCATTATCTTTTCTCTGCAGCCAGTGATTCTTCATGGAGGATTTTTTTCTGCCGGGATCCCCAGGCAGCAAATGCTTTCCTGACCCATCTCTGGCAACAGGGAGGACTCAGTTGTTTCTTTGAGGTTCCAGGTTGCTGGGGGCCTCAGTTCCAGCCTCCAGCCCTCACCCAGGCCTGTGCGTGCCCATCACTCCCAAGCCTCCATCCCGAGAGGGCACTTCTGTGCCTGATTCACTGCTCTCCCTGCCTCCCACTCGTTGAAGCCTCTCATTTTATTTTTCTTTTCAGCACATGAGGTTTGCAACTCTCCTGTGACCTCAGATAGGTATTGACTTTGCGAAACCAGTTTTTTTTTTCCAGAATTTGGATGTGTGCGTGAGGAAGTGGGTTATTTTCGCGGAGTCTACCGTGTTCCGTGAGGGAAGCGGGTTATTTTCGCGGAGTCTACCGTGTTCCGTGAGGGAAGGGGGTTATTTTCACAGAGTCTGCTGCGTTGCTGTCATGTTTTCAAAGTCAGCATTTCCCAGTGTTTGCTCCTTTTTCTTGGAATTCTCACACCAGGACAGCTGGTCTGATTTCCCAGGCTGATGCTGCGTATTTTGATGTGTCCTGAAAGTTTTTTACTGGCTGTTTTTTGTGCTTTCCCAGTTGAGTATAAACACAGGTTTGTGCTAGAAACCACGAAGGCTCCTGTTCATATTTCCAGGCCATACGAAAGGAGGGGGGACTGTGTGGGCTCACTGGCTTCGCTTTGTGGGGTGGCCTCATCTGGGAGGGGCTCCTGTGCACAGAGGGACGGCTTGCTGGGCAGCGACTGCCTCCGGGTCGTCCACAGCCCTGGTGTCTGTCTGTGAAGCCTGTACGGCTCACTGCCCCTCACCCACCCTCGGGAAAGCTGTGGGGGCTTTGTTGTTGGGGTCTCTCAGAACCACACCTGCCCTAGACTCTACCCCCTTCTTTGACGGCTGTGCCACATGCTGTGCCACCTGCTTTCGGTGTCCAGTGGAGAGATGGATGCCCAGTTACGGACCTTCTGTGATTTCGGCTGCGGCTTAGGGCAGGGGAAGGTGGGCTTAGAGGTGGCAGTTAGCCCTCCACCTCAACCTCAGGGGGCATTGCGATTGTAAATGGTGTTTCTCAGCAGAGGGCGTTGTCCCCAGATAAAGAATACTTAGGGTTACCTGGACAGGAGTGTCTGAGTGTCTCGTGTGTGAGTGTACTGTGCATGTAATGTGTGCATACATGTCTACATGTGTACCTGTGTAGGAGTGCACACGTGCTTGTGTATGGGCATGTGTGCATGTGAGTGTGTGCATGTACAGGACTGTGCGTGCATGTGTATGGATATGTGTGCTTGTGTGTGCATGTACAGGGCTGTGTATGTGTTCATACATGTGTATGTGTTCATACATGTGTATGTGTGCATGTGTACCTGTGCAGTGTGCACGTGCGTGTGTGTACCTGGGTAGGAGTGTGCATGTGTGTGTGTACCTGGGTAGGAGTGTGCACGTGTGCTTATGTGTGTATGGGCATGTATGCGTGTGAAAGTGCATGCATGTGTATGGATATGTGTGCTTGTGTGTACATGCACAGGGCTGTGTACGTGTTCATACATGTGTATGTGTGCATGTGTGTGTACCTGTGGAGTGTGCACGAGTGTGTGTACCTGTGTAGGAGTGTGCACGTGGGCGTGTACCTGTGTAGGAGTATGCACGTGTGCATGTGTGTGCATGTGATGGGTGCATGTTCACATGGAGCAGACGCCCGTGCTGGTCTGCCAGGGCTGCCCACAGACGGTGTGGGACGCTGGGGCCACCCACCACGGCTGGGTTGGGCCGCTCGAGGGGGGCCGGCTGAGGGGCCGCTCTCTGCCATCCGTGTGGGTGGGTCAGTTTGTCTGTGGCTTCTGGAATTTCTGTGAGGAACGGAGAGGACTGAGCCGGTCATGGCTGGAGGGATTGAGGTCTCTCCCTGAGCAGCCTCTCGGGACAGCATTGGGGTGGGCAGGACTTGGGAGCTCGCTGGTGGTCTGAGGCACTCCTGGCCTCGTGGCTGTTCTGCAGAGTGCACATCACACCTGTGGCCTCCTTTCCCTGACCAGAAAGATGCATTTGCCCTGGTTCTAAAAGGACTTGTGGGAACACTGAAGCAGCTGGGCTGGGCGGCACCCGGGAAGCCTGAGACGCTGCCGCAAACACGTCGTCTGCAGCTACAGTCACCCCGAGGAGCCCTGCTGAGCGCCCAGGCTGCCTCCCCTGGCCTGCCCAGGAAAAGGACTCCACCCCACCCTCATTTCCTTCGCAGGGGAGCTGGGCCTCCGGGACTTGTGGAGGGGCCCGCAAGTGAGGACAGTGACCACCAGGAACCTGGCCACTGCGGATGCTTCGGGGTAGGCCTGTGTGCAGCCCTTGGTCCTGCCCGGAGCTGTGCCCTACTGAGCAGTGGCCTTCACAGGGCTGTGTGGAGCGGCGTCTCCCTCCGGGTGCCCACCCACTCCTCTGTGCTCTCACCCAGGGGCCTGGAGGTCATAGTTGCTAGGGAGCTGTGTTCCTGGGTCCCAGATGATGGGAGCACAATGTTAAAATGTTCACCAGGCCAACCGGTGCTGGCTGCATTCCCAGTAACGCAGCTGGGGGACACGCCCAGGAGAGTGGATGCTTCTGGCAGTGCCACCTTGCCACTTCCGTCTCTGGCCGCGACCCCACAGGAACAGGAGCGGGGCTACAGGGAGCCCCTGGGGGTTACGCAGGACTCTTGGCCTTGGGAGAAAGGTGGCCGGGGACAGACTGGACCACGAGGGAATCCTTGGGACAATGCTGGTTCCTTCTCTCTGGCCCCTTGGGCATCTCTGAGACCACCTGGCAGAAACCAGAACCTTCCAGGGGTAGAGAATCTCCATGCTGTGTGTGCCCAGAGCAGGGCAGGAGGTGAATGGGAAGGGGGTATACTGGAGGCTGCCTGGGTCTCTGTGCTCTGGCCTCTTCCTTCTCCCCTGCACCAAGGAGAGGTGTGGACAGGCCTGAGTCTGCCCAGGGCGAGGTGGACCTGCCAACACGCTGAAGGGTGCAGCTGGCAGGGGCTGCAGTTCACCATGAACATGGCAGTGCAGTCCATGCCCAAGCCCCAGACATGTACACGCACAGACACACACACACTCTCTCTCCCCATCTTTCCATGAGGCCTCCCCTGCTGTAGGTCTCCAGCCTTTTATTCATACAAGGACTCAAAAGAACACACGGCACCCGCTGACACTGAGTGGCAGGGGGCGTCATGGAGGAAGGACACGCAGGCTCAGCCACTGGCCTGACCAGTGACCACTGGTCAGGCTGCCCCTTCAGAGGTGAGCGTCGGGGGGTCTGAGCGCTGTCCCCAGGCTGTATGTCTGCAGCAGGAGTGCTGCTGCCCTGGGGCCCGGCAGTGCTGTGCCAGAGTCCCCAGCCCACCCCAGCCTGGCAGGGTTATTATGGGGTGGACATGCCTGTGTCAGGGGGTCCTGAACCCAAGACCTCTAAAGTCAGGCTCCAGAGAACAGAAGCCACGGGGACCTGACCAGCGACCAGGACCTCCAGCCACCGTGGGACGGTGATAAAAAGCAAAGCAGCTCTAAGCGGCCTCCTCAGGGTCAGCCTGGTCAGGACACTGCCCCAGACCCTCGGAGTCCTCCTCTCCCTGCAGGACCCCTTCCCAACATGCCACCCCTCCCTAGGGCCGCCTGGCAGCTGCAGGACAGGAGGGAGGGCCTGTCCAGGTCTGGGGCAGGGTCCTGATGGCCTCAGTGATGCAGGAGGTTGCCAGGGTCCAAGGTGGGCCCCACATCCCTCCAAAGCTATCTGGGAGGAGTGACAGCTCTCAGTGAACGAGGACAGGAAGTGTCAGTAAATGTGTGCACGTTTGGAAAAGCCCTTAACTATCCAAGTCCCCTGTCCTCTGCAGCTGGCTGGGTCAGGAAGGGACCGAGGCGTTCCCGTCTGCAGCGCCGGGTGTCCCCAGACGCCAGCAGCCCTGTGAGCAGGTGACAGCCGAGGGTTCCTGTGAGCCCTGGCCTGTGCCACCCTGAACAGGAAGGCCCTGGTTCCTGAGCTGGGTGAAGGCGGGAGCAGGTGGGTCCAGGCTGCTCCTCAGCCCTCGGGGTCCTCACGCAGCCCTGGACCCCAATAAGGCCTGCCCCGTGAGCCCCATGTGTAAGCAGGCAGCCCAGAGCCGCAGAGGCCACGCTGCCGCCTGCGCCTTGGCCTGGCTCCCGCTCCTCCAGCAGAAGCCCAGGAGGGTCAGCGCGCCCTCCTCTGCGCGTGGAGGGCCCCTCGCCACAGGTCCGCAGGAGGACAGAGTCCTCAGACTCCCCAGCCATGGTGCCTTCTCAGGCCCACCCTGCAGACCCGGGGCCCCTCAATGGCACGTGGAGGTGGGGGCTGGGCTCTGCAGCTTCGCTGAGGGGAGGGTATCATGCATCTCAGAGGCTCTGCTAGATGGTAGTCACTCAGACGGCTCTTGTGGGGCTTCTCTGGGGGCTGAGGGGTGGGCCAGGCCTGGTTGGTGGGCTCAGGTGGGAGTCCCAGCGGGAGGAGGCGGGGAGGAAGGCACAGGCTGGCCATGGCTCCAGCGAGTCGCTTTGAGGCCTCCTCCGCAGGCCTCGAGGGGCTGCTTCTGCAGCGGTGCAGGGAGCTGGGGGGAGGGCTAGGCAGCCGGCGGTGCCCCTGAGGTCCCTGAAATACATGGCTTGTGGGGACACTGGTGCCCAGCTGACCTGAGGACCTCATACAAAATTAAAAGGCAGAGAGGCAGGCGAGGCCAGGCCTGGGGCCAGAACCTGTGTGCCACCTCTGCTCAGAGCCGCCGGCCCTCCCTGTCCCACCTCAGGCCTCTCCAGGCCGAGGTGAATTAAATATTGTCTGTTTTGTATTTTTGGCAAAGTTAGTCCTTGGCCTCTATCCCTGGGGCCTTGGGGCAGTTACCGCCACCGGGGCCTGGCGACTGTGAGGGCCAGAGCAAGGAGGAGGGGCAGGAGGAAGCTGGGGGGCTGGGGGCAGCTGGCAGCTGAGGTCTTCTGCCCTTCCTGCTCTGACAGGCCTGGGAGGGCATGGGTCAGGGGTGTCCGGGAGCTGGAGCTCTTCCTGCTGTTCTTCCGGCCACAGACGTCATCCGGACAGCCATCGCCGCTGCCTGAGCCGCTGCCATCGTCACCTGGGAAGGAGAGGAGGCTCCGGCGGGCTGGTCCCCACAGGAGACCCCAGTGCAGCACCACCCTGTGAGGGTGTCACGTGCCGGGTGACCCCAACATGCTTTTGGTGTGGAAGCCCAGGGCCAGCTGCACCCTGCCCGCAGCACCTGATCTCCACAACCCGAGGCTGGGAGGTGCTCACTCCCTGGGGCTGCCGCCCTTTGTCCCCAGACCTAAAGCCAGACAGACGTCCTGGCCAGGCCTCCAGGGCACCGCAGAGACACGGGGCTCCGTGACCGTGCCTGGACAGCACAGTGGTGATGCTGGAGCCGAGGACTCCTCGGGTGGGGGAACCTGGAGGGCAGTCACACCCCTTCAGCACCCCGCCGCCCCGGCCCCTCGCCGCCCGCCCGCTGCGCTGTGCCCTCACTGGCATCCTGGAAGTCCACATCGTTGCCGTTGTAGGCGCTGCGCAGCCGGTTGGTCATGATCTTCAGCTGCATGATCTGCTGCCGGATGGTCATATCTGGCTTGGTGATGTCCACCTCCACCTCGGGGTTGTTAATCTGGTTGGCCAGGCCGTCACCCATGACCTCGGGGAGGTACCTGGGGGCAAAGTAGGAAGAGCTCAGGTCGCTGCTCAAGCCCCTGAAAAGGGCCATCACCTGAGCAGGACAGCTATCCTCCGAGCCTGCCCAGCAGGCCTCCAGGGACCGAGTGGAGCCCACGCAGGCCGCAGAGAAGTGAGCCTTGAGGCCTCCAGCGAGGGACACGGCCCTGTGCACACGGCACCCGGCCCAGGCCCAGCCCAAGGAGGACGGCAGAAGAGGGCTGTGCCAGCCAGGCGGGCACCTACCGGCCCCTGGCCATCCCGTTCCAGCAGCGGTCATCACTGGCAGTGCTCAGGGCCATCTTCTCGCTGCACAGTGTCCCTGGGAGGCTGATCCAAAAGTCCTGGACATCGCGGAGCTGGGCCTTGGCCTCGGAGACCTGCGGAGCAGCAGTCAGGCCACTGGGCTGCCAGGCCCAGCCCGCCTCTGCCCATCTGCCTCCCACATGCCTAGCCTGGTGGGCGGGTGGGGGCCACTCACCAGCTTCTCCAGCGTGCCTGAGGGTGGCCTCTCCCTCGGGGCCAGCTTGCCCCGACGCCGCTTCTCCTCAGCCCCGGGGCCCTGGGGGTTGACCTTGGGGTTCCCACAGCCCTGGATGACCTGGGGAGACACCGCAGGGTCCTTGGCGGGCAGCAGGGCCCCTCGGGCATGACGGGGCCACATCCAGGACCCCCGCCCCATTGTGCTCGTCACGCCCTCCTGCCCGCACCTTGGCCGTGAGCGTGTCCCTGTTGTCCTGGAGGGAGTTGATGGCCTCTGCCAGCCACGTGTGCACGCCGCCGATGACACTCTCCACCCCCGACGTGCCCCAAAACTTGTCGGTGATGAGCACCATGGAGTCTAGCACAGGAGGTAACACAGATGCGTGTCACCATACATGTATGCTAACGCACAGTCCTGACAGCACCGGCCAGTCGGCAGGGGAGACCCGCGAGTGCACTTGAGTTAGCTTGTGTGACGTGTGCGGGCCACGTGCACTCGGCCTGGTCCACGCCCACGTGTCTGCACGCCCACGTGTGTGCACATGCGCCAGGGGCAGAGGTGAACATGCGCACACACGGAGGCCGTTCTGCCTGCTCGCTGGCCTGCCGTGTCTCCATACGTGTCTGTCCACATTGGCTCACGCAGGTGTTGACACGGGCACACACTGGCTCACCCTGGGCCCACGTGAGCTGCTGCGCTCGCACGCCGGCTCCTCTCATGCCCCCCGTACACACTAGTTCATGTGTGTGTTTCACGCACGGTCAGTGCATGCACATGTAAAGCTTACACATGTTGTCAGCTCCATCACATTAGCACATGTGTGTTGGTCCCGTGTCACACATGCTAGCACGTGTCGGCACAGATGCAGGCTTTCCCACCTCATGTAAGCACGTGTACATGTTAGTGGATTGGGTAAGCATATACACATGAGCACACGCGTTCTGACGGTGATACGGGTCAGCCTGGCTCATGTCACCACATGCATACTGGAGCACACGCCGCACTGTGAGCACTGGCCCGCTGTGTGTCAGCAAGCGTCACACCAGCTCCCACGTTAGCCCGTCATGTGACAGCGCGTGTCAGTAATAGCTTCCGCGAGGGCTGGCCCCCGTGAGTCACGTGTGGTGGCGTGTATGTTGGCATGTATGCACACTGAGGCGCTTGCCCGGTGGGGAAGGACAAGAAATGACAACCCCACAGGGCTCCCTCCCTGGCAGCCGCCCCATGTCATACATCACTCAGGACATCCAAAAGTCATCCTTGCCCCTCACCCTGCAGCACCACCCAGATCTGGCCCTGGTTAGGGCATCCCTGATCAGGCTCCTGGGTCCAAGCCCCGAGCTAGGGACCACTCGCCTCCCAGGATCCCCAGCTGTGCACCCTCAAGACAGTTCCAGGCTACTCTGGCAGGTGGGGGCTTACCCAGGAGGTTTCTCCACTCGGCATCCAGGTCGGCCTGGTTGGCAAGGCAGCCCTTGAGCACATTTCGGCAATAGTCGGGGCAGGGCCTGGCGCCGGGGACCCCCAGGCAGTGAGCACAGTAGACCAGCTTCATGACAGCCCGTGAGCACTCCGGGCCTAGGGGAACCTGGGAAGCAAGGCAGTCTGAGCCAGGCCCCAAGGCCCTGGGCGTGCCTGGCTCCTGACCAGCCCCTAGCGGAGCCCCAGGATTGGGGGCTCTGGAGGGAAGTCAGGGGAGGCCTCTGCTCTGCCCCAACTTGCAGTGGCCGTTGCCTGGCCCCGGCCCTCCTTGGGGCCCTACAAGCCCTCATTCTAATGATCTTGAGGGTCAAGGGACACTCTGCTGTTACACTCACAGGGAGGTGTGAACATCCGCACCTGCATGCCGCTGAGCAAACTCAGGTCGGGGGTGACTTGCCAAGGAGCTCGGAGGTGGGGGCAGTTCCCGCCCAGGGTATGTGGGTCTGAGGCTGACGCATCCCCATGTCCCACCCTAGCTGGGTCTGACAGGTGCTGGCCTGCGAGGCCTCAGAGCCCCACCCTGCCCAGTCCCCACATGTTGTCCTCTTCCGTCTCCCGTCCGTCTGGACTCCACGGCCTGCTCAGCAACCAGCGCCTGGCCCCGGCCCTTCCCATCCTGGCCCATGACGGTGCTGGGCAGGGGCGGGCCAGCCCAGAGCTGCCTGCCTGGAGCAGGGCTCACATCTATGGGTGGGCAATGACCAGGCCGTGGGCAGCAGCCAATGCAGGAGGGACTGAGTCTGCGGGGCTGAGGCTGGAGGCGGGCCCCGAGGCCCAGGGATATAGGGTAGAAGTAGGGGCAATATGAAGTCCCTTGGGCACAGCATGGGGGTCTGGAGGGGCATCTGGGAGCCCTGGGAAGGGGTGTGGGGGTCTGCAGGGTGGGGGTCTGGAGGGGCTGCTGGGGGCCCTGGGCGGAGGTGCGGAGGTCTACAAGGGCTTCTGGGAGCCCTGGGCAGGGGTGTGGGGGTCTGCAGGGGCGTCTGGGAGTCCTGGTGGGGGTGTCTGGTGTGGCTTCTGGGAGCCCTGGGCAGGGGTGTGGGGGTCTGCAGGGACGTCTGGGAGCCCTGGGCAGGGGTGTGGGGGTCTGCAGGAGCGTCTGGGAGCCCTGGGCAGGGGTGTGGGGGTCTGCAGGGGCTTCTGGGAGCCCTGGGGGTGGGGTGGGGGTCTGCAGGGGCGTCTGAGAGCCCTGGGGGTGGGGTGGGGTCTGCAAGGGTGTCTGGGAGCCCCGGGGGTGGGGTGGGGTCTGCAAGGGCATCTGGGAGCCCTGGGGGTGGGGCGCACCTGAGCCACCTTCCGGACCACGTCACCAGCCACGCCCAGGCCCTGCACAAAGGAGCGAGCAGCCACGAAGGCACGGGTGGCCCGCAGGCGCAGCTCTCGGGGGGCCTCCCCGAAGGGCCGTAGCGCCTCGGCCTGCTTGCCCAGGCAGTCCAGGTAGTCGTCGGGCAGCAGCAGCTGGGGGTGTAGCTGCCTGAAGAGGCGCTCGAGCAGGCGGGCCCAGAACTCAGCCAGCGTCTCCTCCAGGTGCAGGTTGGCACCGCGGTAGTACAGGCGCAGCTCCGAGTAGAGGTCCCGGAATGCCCTGGCGTTCTGCGTGTACAGCTCTCCGAAGGCGCCAGGGAAGGCGTCCTGCAGTGCCCGCTCCGAGTCGTTCAGCAGGTGCTGGAAGTGGTCTGCACACAGGGAGGGGCGTGAGGCCTCGGGGCCCCTGCTCCCCCCACTGCCGAGGCAGCCGGACCGGAGGTGGGACACGGCTCTGAGCATTCACCCTGAGGTCCTCGGAGCCGGACGCCACGCTGCAGCCGCTGTGGGCCCTGTGAGCACCCACGGGGCTCCCCGAGACCTCACCCCTGGCCTGGGGAGCACAGGCCAGGTGGCAGGGTCCTCTCTGGGGTCTCAGGGGCTATGACTGGGACTCCAGTGGCCGTTTCTGAGCTGAGCTCTGGGCAGGAACAGATGCTCTGTGACTCAGTGATCCCCGAGAATACCCGGGGAGGGGCTCTTGGTAGAGATGGAGCCCCATGCGGTGAGAGCAGCGGCAGGCTGCTCTGTGCTTCCCTGCCGGCCGCTCCTGCTCTCCCCGGTCCCCACCTTGCTCCCTGTGGCCCCAGCTGCCCGCCCCGCGCCCCACCCGTCTCTGCTGCTCTCCTGGGCTTCCTGTCTTCCCTAAGCTTCCGCGATCCAGAGGCCTCAGCTCTGAGCATCCCGAGCCTGTCTGAGGGCTTTGCAGGGCCTCCTGCAGACCAGAGCTGCAGGGTTGGGGTGGGAGGCACAGGCCCACCCTCAGACCTCCACCTGTGCTGCAGGCTCCATGGCTCGGGGAAGAGCCCCTGTACCCAGGGCCCAGGATGGGACCCCGTGCCCATCTGGATGGGACTTCCCCATGTCATCTGGAAGTGAGACTTCTGGTTGTGTAACTGCTCAGAGCTTCCCCAGGGCTGTGGCCAGCCTTGCCCTCAGGTACCAGGGGCTCGATGGCCCCCCCCAGGGTGCTCCAGGGATGCGGAACAGAGATTCTCCTCTGAGGCATGGTGGCGGTCAGGCCTGAGATCTCTGGACCCCCCACGCTGACCCCTGGCAAGGCCTGGGGCCACAGGGGTGGCAGGGGCAGCTCCCTGGCCGCTGTGGGGAGGGTGGATGGGTCACGCAGCTGTCCAGTGTCCGCCTCAGGTCCTGGAGCCTGGAACACCCTGGCCTCTTCCAGAAAAGAGCAGTTTACGGTTCATGCGTTATCCCAGATACACCTGCAGGGCCATGGGCCACACCCCAGGGCAGCCCCCAGCTCTCCCTCCTGCCAGGGCCCTCGAAGCAGCCCCTGATGGCTGGTGTGGGGTGGGCACGGGGCTCCAAATTTTCAAACACAACCACCAGGGGCCCAGCCAGGCTCGCCTCCTACCGGCTCCCACCAGCACTGCAGACAAAGGCTGTGGGGTCCTCAGTGGCCCTCCTCTGCAGGCCAGGAGGGACCAGCAGCTTCCAATGGGGGGCAGGTGGGGGGGAGGACATGGGAGGGTGCGGGTTGGACACGACTCCTGGGCTCCTGGGGGTCGGAGCACAGGTGGGCCTTGGGCACATAATGGGTCATTTTCAACACAAATTAAGTGTCCCCGAGGGGTGCCTGTGTTTTCAGTCAAAGATGGGAGAGTCTAACAGGAAGGCTGGAGGCTTCCAGAGGGCAGCAGAGGGAGGGTGGCGGCAGGCTGCTGACACGGGAGGTGTCCCAGAGTGGGGCAGGGACACGGACCCCCTCAGAGCCAGGAGGAGGCAGGTGGGACGAGGTGGGTGAGGGGTGGAGGGTCTTAGCAGGAGGGGGAGGGGCAGGGCTGGTGGCATGCTGGGGCTGCAGCCAGGGCTCAGTGACGCTTCAGAGAAACGGAGGCCCAGGGTGGAGTGGAGGAGGTGAGCGGGGTCCCCACAGTCGGGACAGACACAAGGGGCGAGGGAAGGCTCCCGACTCGGGCTGTAGGGACTTGCTCCCTGGGTCCGGCTGGGCAGGAGAAAGGAGGGTCCCAGAGGGAGCGTCCCATGGGTCCCACACGGGGGTGGGGGGAGGGGGCTGAGCTTTGAGCATTGATGTCGAAGTCAGAGAGAGGAGCTTCTGAACCCACCGCAGCCCTGTGGAAATGGCCTTGGAGGCTCCTGGGGACAGCAGACTCTCCTGGGAGCCTGGGAGGCCACAGCAGGTGTCCAGGAGCCAGAGAGACAGGGAGGCTGAGACAAATCTCAGGGCCCAGCAGCAATGGCTGTCCCTCATGGCCACACGGAGCCCTGCGGCCTCAGAGCTCCACCCCTCCCGTTTGCTCAGGCTCAGTGTCCAGATGCCCCAGACCCACCCGGCCACAGGGGCAGGACCTCAGCCCAGGCCTCCGTCCCAGACCCGCCCAGCCACAGGGGCAGGACCTCAGCCCAGGCCGCCTCCTTCCACTGAGTTATTGTGTTTCTGATCAGAGGTCACTTCCTGGGGGCCCCCCAACCCCACACTGTCCCCCTGGAGGTGCCCGATGCTCTATGCCCAGACACACGGTGAGGCCTGGCCCAGGGCTGAAGATGTAGCTCTGACACAACAGCAGACGGGCCATGAGGCCTGCAGGGGTCACTCCCCGGCCCCCAAACTCCTGCCCTGATATAAAGGGCTGAGGGGCGGCCACTCTGGGCAGGCCTGGCTCTCTGCAGCCCTGTCTCAGCCCTCGAACTGAGCCCCCGGCTCCAGGCCACCTGGTCCCCAGGGATGGCAGCCTGGGGGAGGAGCTGCAGGCCTGGCCCAGGCCTGTCTCTCTGCAGGTGCTCGGGAGAATCTACCGGGGACAGAAGCGTCTGAGGGGCTGATGGGACAGGACCTCTGTCCCCAAATGCGCACTGGTAATGAGCTGTGTACACCCCTAGCTGGGTGTCGAAGCCTGCAGATCCTGGCCTGAGGGCAGCCCCCACCCCAGCTGGGGCTTCAATCCAGCACCCCAGCCCTAAAGCACTAACTCCCCCATCTCCTCCTGCTAATCCCCCACCATCTGCATTGACAGCGTGCCTGTCCCCTCAGGCCCAGCACCTGCGGACCCCGAGCACCCCGCGAGGCACTCACCATCGAAGCTGCGCAGCTGGGTGGCGAGCATGGCCTGCAGGGCTCGGCTGCTGTCCCGGAGCGCGGTCTCCAGCTCGGCGTGGCTGCGGTTGGCTAGGTTCTCCTCCATCTCGCTGGTGCAACAGGTGTAGCCCTGGGGGCAGATGCGCAGGTGCTCACCTGCGGGGAGAGGCCGGCGTGAGGGAGGGGCTGGGACCGAGCTGGGAGTCGGGTGGGCAGCCTCACACTCTCCCGGGCAGCAGGATGGTAGACCCAGGATGGAGCACAGCTCAGGGGCAGACCAGCCTGGGGGTGCCCTGGGTGAAGGCATAAATGGTGGGGTGTCGGGGGAGGAAAAGGCCTGGACCGGGTCCCGGGGCTTCCTCTGCAGGGCGGGCAGTGCCTTGGGCAAGTCCTGCCCCAGCCTGCTGTCCCAGCAGCCACAACAAAGAACTGGCCTCCAGTTCCTGTGTGCAAGCAGGAGGGGGCTGCCAGGCCCCACAGGCCCTCTTACCCCGGCCCATGGCTGAGGATGGGGAGGAAGGAAGGAATCCAATTCCCCTGCCTTCCCACACCAGTCCTGGGAGGCACCAAGCCCCCGCTGCAAGGACAGCTGGCCCCACCCACAGCAGGTGGCCAGAGGCAGTGGCCCCGCAGGACCCCAGGCACAAGTGGTGGGGGGGCAGGTATGCCCTGGTGCAGGTGGCAGGCCCCACGCAGGGGACACTGGACCATGGCCCACGCCCTGCAGGGCACACCCTGTGTGTCCTGATGTCCTTGTGGAGTCCCCTCCTCTGCGGCCTGCCCTGGGCAGTAACAGCAACGGTGCCATCAGAGACAGCCTCACCTCCTTGTGGGGAGTGGGGACAGGCTTTGAGTCAACCCTCAGCCCTGCTGTGCACAGCTTGGGACCCTTCAGTGCCTGCCACAGGTGACGTGATGACCTGGGATACGTGTGTGGCATCAGGGAAAACTGCACATTTAAAAGGTTGTGCACCTCGCTGTGATAAGGCTGCTGCAGTCCCCCTTTGGTTAACCAGGAACCCGGGGCTTACAGAGATGAGGCCTCTTGTCCCAGCTATACAGTGAGGTAGCACGCGGCTCTGGCTGTCTCAGCCCAGAACCCCCCACTCATGGGGCCACACTGCTCCCTGTGGGACTTGCCCCCCACCTCTGAGGCCCTCCTGGTGCTGGCCTGGGTCAGGCACAGTGGAGAGGTAAAGGCAGGAGCCTGGCTTGGTCAGAGGAGAGGGCCAAGGGGCAGTCAGCAGGAATTCCAGAAACGCTCCTCAGGACTGCTGCCTCGGGCCAGGGCTGAGGCCTGAGAGCCTGTCCCATCCCAGGACCCTGGCCCAGCGTGGCTGGAATGTGGCAGGCCCTACATGCTTCTACTCCTGCCTGGGGGTTAGCGGGAAGGGAAGGCCAGGCCAGGGAGGAGAGGCACGTCAGGCTGGGCTGAGGCCCCTGGCCTGAGGCCGTCCTGGGGAGCTGGCAGCACCGTGGGAAGGGGCAGCCCTGCGTGGCGGTGGGACCCAGGATCTGCAGCCCCAGTGCAGGTGGGGCCTGGAGCAGCCCAGGCAGCACCCTACCCCTCACTGCAAGAGGGGGCCGCCCTCAGGCCTGGGGCCCAGGCAGCCCTTCCCCACCAGAAGCCATCTGGGGTGGGGACCTAGGTAATTGCCCGGAGATCAAATGCCTGGGTCAGACTGAGTCTGCCGATCTTTCGCACCCCCAAGCACACACCCAGGGAGGAGGCTGAGATAGCGGGAGGGAACAGAGAGCCCAAATCTGGGCTTGGGTGGCTTCCACTTGGCCCTTGGTAGCCTCTGCGCCTGCTGATGTGACATCACCCAGATGAGCTGTCAGAGGGGCCTGGGAGAGCGAGGGGGAGTCGAGGTGCAAGGACAGCCCCTCCCCAACCACAGCCTGGCTTTTTGAGTTGGGGTCTTATCCTGGAGGGCTCCCTCCTCGTCCTGTTTTCCCTGTCTGAGTTCTGGAATGTCCTGGACGCAGGGGAGAGTGGCTTGAGTGGGAGGGGGCCCTCCGCAGGGGCTGCATATCCAAGGAACCCCCGGGGCCTGGACTTCAGTTCCTACGCAGCAGACAGAGTGGGCTTGGTAAGTGTACCTGTACCCCGAACCCCCTTGACCCAGATGCCTGCCGGAGGGGGGGTGGGAGCCTAAGACAGTCTCAGGCCAGAAGGGCCTTGTGGGAGCCAGCTGGCTCTGAGTGCCCCGGTGCCTAGCAGAGAAGGGGCACCCCTCCCCCACTCCTCACACAGGTAGGAAGATGCCCTGAGGAAGAAAGGCTGAGACACAGGTACCCTCGCCAGGGACCATCCTTCACTCTGCAGCCTTTATTCACAGATGGGATTCGGCCCCAGTCCCGCCCCCTTGGGAGCAGGATTTAGAGCAGGAGCCACCCCTCTGGGTCCTTTCCTGGGGCCTGTACAAGGCTGAGCAGACTCAGGAGGCGTCTCTCTGAGGGTGTAGGCTGTGACGGGGCCCTGTGCACCCACCCAGGCTACCCAGACCAGAAGAGCACCAGTCAGTCGGACACACGATGGTGCTGGGTTTGTCGGTGGGCAGGAAACGTGCCTGGGGGAGGGTGTGGCAGGTGTCGGCTGAGGCTTCCTGGTGACACCCTGGGCTCACAGCTGTGACAGGGCACCCAGGCCAGGATGGCTGGCCACAGGCAACGGATGGACTGGCCCGACTCAGGACTACGTCTCAAGCACTCCCAGGCAGTGAGGATGGGTGGGGCGGCATGGCTCGGTGGCTCCTCCTGTGCCCCTCCCTCCAGATCCCTCCTGGGGTCCCTGGTGGACCCATTCCCCCTCCCCCACCACGCAGATAGGAGAGGCTGATGAGAAATGCAGACAGGTGAGGCCCCAAACACCCAGGAGACATGGGAAGCTCCCCCCACCTGCAGATTCTGGGGGGCTCCCTGGCACTGCCAGCCACCCCCACCCCTCAGTCTCCCCTGCTGCCCCCCAGCCCTGCCTGGCCACCTCGCCCAGCCGGCCCGGTGACCTGCGCTGTTCCGGCTGCCCCAGCACAGCCCCCGTCCCTCCCTCCCTCCTCGGACAAACACGGGAGTGAAGACACGGAGCCAGAGCTTGGGCGCCGGCCTGGGAGCCCCGGGCAGGCTGGGCCGAGGCGGCCCCCTGAGGCCCGCTGCCAGTTGGACGCACAGTCAAAGGCAGGCGGCCTCCCGCTGGCATCCTTCTGCCGAGCTCCGGCCCAGCGCAGGCCTGG
This sequence comes from Cacajao melanocephalus, assembly GCA_963573385.1. Classification (NCBI taxonomy): domain Eukaryota; kingdom Metazoa; phylum Chordata; class Mammalia; order Primates; family Pitheciidae; genus Cacajao; species Cacajao melanocephalus. The sequence goes on along the minus strand of CAUYLG010078732.1, from coordinate 30,836 downwards.
GCCCCACAGGTCTCGGTCCTGGACATCAGATGGCAGAGGCGGGCTCTGCAAAATCCCCCTGCAGGCCAGCAAAGCAATCTGCCCCCCGCCCAGAAGAATGCAGGGGCTGGGGTCTGCCTGGCTGGAGAGCGATGTGAAAGAGTCCGGCTGTCATCTTAACTCTCCCCACCCCCAGCTGCCCCTCTCCTTCTCTCAGCTCAACACCTGGGGATGGAGAGGCCTCAGGCCTGGAAGGAACCCTCCCGTCCCTCTCCCTTGGTTTCCTGGACCTCCGTTCTGATACCTCCTTCCCGGCCTTTCCCCTTCTCCAACCCAGGAGGTGAGTCCCAACAGCCCCTCCCCTTCCTCCAGCAGGGAGGCAAGGGAGCCCTTCCCGCCCACCCCTCCCTCCAGCCCTCGGGTTGCTAGGGTCAAGGTTGCCAGGCCTGCCCCTGAATGGGCCAAGGACTGAGCCTTTTCTCCCAGGATCTCCCAGGCAGTTGCTATAGGTGACCCATCCTTCCACAGCGCTCCCCTCCCTCAGTCACTGGGACAATTCCCTCACCGCCATGCACCCAGAATTTTTTAGGGGAAGGAGATTGTTTGTTTCCTGGCAGATTCGTCCCCCACCTGAGTCCCTTTAGGACTTCTCCTCCAGGCCCAGCCCCCAAATCCAGAGCCTCCGATTCCCAGGCTCCTGCTCCTCCGGTTAAAGCACAAAGCTCTCACTCTGTAGGCAGCTGCAGTCCCGTCCATCCTCCCCCTCCAGATCCGGACTGCTCCTGGCCACCCAATCCTGCTGCTCCTCACTAAGCCCCCACCAGCCTTAGGCTTAGAAACCTTTTAGGTCACGAATTCCTGTTCCCTGCTGACAAGTCCCAAGTCCCCACCCAGCAGCCTCCCCTTGGTCATCAGCACCATCACCCCAAGCTTTAACCGAGACACCCGTCCTGATGGGCCACCATCCTCAATGATGGACGCAGACTTCATTTGTCCAGAGCAGCCTGGCAGCTGCCTGTGACCAGTGGCCCTGGAGCCCTCCCAAGGAGACTGCAGAGAGATGATGGCGCCACGCCACGCCCATCCCTCCAGAAGCTTCCACGGCTCACACGGGAGGTGCAGGCTGTAAAGCCAGCTCTGTGTGCCTTTACAGCCTCGTCCTAGACCCTCAGTGTCAATGGACTCAAATGCCTAAGGTGCTGGAATTTGGCGTGAGCAGTCAGCCGCACTGCCTGCCACGGTGCTGGAGCTGGGCTGTGTGCAGGGCACTGCCACCTCCCAGCACGCACAGGAAGGGCCTATTCCTCCCCGCCCTTGCCCTCTACCCAGCTCTGCCCCCTGCAACAGGGCCTTCCTGGCTTGCCAATGGCTGTGGGGGGCTTCCCCAAGCCAGAACCCTCTTGACGAAGCTGGCCCCTGCCCCATCTGCTCTCCGACCCCATCCAGCTGTGGTGGCTGCCCATCCTCCTGGCATGTCCAGCAGCCTCCTGGGTGAGGGTGCATTGGACAAATGGCCCAGAAGGTTCCTGGGGACCACCCACCGCCCAGGCTGCAGGGGGTCTTTTCCTCATTTTCGCCCAATCCCCTAAAAACCCTGAGCCCCTGGTCAGTCCCTGTCCACGGGGCTCCTGATGTTGCAGCCGAAGGCAGCCTCGGCCCCACCTGCGAGGTGGACAGGCCACTGCACCCCGGCTCCTTGCCAAGGGCATCCACAGCCCCCAGGACCCCAGCCTGGCCCCATCGGGCTTCCCTCCCCTCCCCACGCCCCCACCGCCTGCCCGAAGCCCCCACCACCATTTCACCCAAATGACAGCGTCGCCAAGGAGCCCCTCCGCCGCTGCAGAGCCTCCGCCACGCACTGCGACCCGCAACCGAGGGGAGTCGCGGGGACACCTCCGCGCTGGGTGGGAGGGTCCGCGGCCCCGGCCGGCTAAGGCTCCGCCACCCGTGGCTGCTGGCGACGGCGATGGGCGCGAGACCGGCCCGGCCGCGGAACAAAGGCTCCGCGGCACCTGCCGCGTCGTGGGGGTGCCGGGCGCCCCGATGCCGGGCGCCAGTCGCCGCAGCCAGGGACGAGGACGGCCAGCCGCAGAGCCGGAGCGGGCGCGCAGGGGTCTGGACACGCGGCAGCGCTGGCGGCGCGGCGAGGAGGGGGCGCTGGTGCAGCGAGCGCGGCGGGGAGGGGAGGAGGGCGCCGCGATTGGCGGGGAAGGGGCTTGTCGCAGTGGGTGCGGCAGGCGCGGGGGCGGGTGGCGGAGGAGGGGGCTCGCAGGGGCTGCGGCAGCCGGGGGAGGGGGAGGGGCCTGGCGGATTAAGAGGAAGGGGGGCTGGCGGCGGGCGGGGGGCTGCGGCAGGACGTGCGGGAGCCGCGACCGGCGCGGATGCCGGGAGGGGCCGGGGTGGGCGCAGCTGGGGCGGTGGAAACGGGGATGGGCCGCGGGCTCCCGACGGGAGGGGCGGGACGGGGACCCGGCAGCGGCGGAGGGGAGGACGGGACGGAGTCGGCAGGGACCGCGATGGCGACGAGGAGCGGTGGCGACAGGAGATGCGGGTGCGGGGCGCCGCGGGACCGGGGCGCGGCGGGCGGGGTCCTCGGCCTGGCTTCCAGCGCGGCGGGCGCGGGACCCCTTCGCGGCGGCGGCGGCGGCTCCGGGTGCAGGTGCTCGGGCCGGGGAGGGCGGGAGGGCTCGCGGGGGGCGAGCGGGAGACTCCGCCGCAGCCGCCCGGGGCAGCTCTGCAGCCGCACTGGCGCGCACGGCCGAGGGCGGCTCCCGGCGCGGGGACGAGCGTCCTCCCGCAGCCCCCGCCGCGCTCGGCGCCGCCCCCGTCTCCCTGGAAACCGCGGGCGGCCGCCCCGGCCCCTCTGGCCAGGTCCCCGCGCCCGCTGCACGTGCTGGGCCCATCTTCGCAGGCAGCCGGGGCCTCCCGGCTCCTCCACTGCCCCGCAGCTAAGCGGCCCAGGCCTGGGTGTAGGGGCGCTTGGGTCTCAGCAGGGCTGGCGTTCAGAGAAGCTGGGGCCCCTCCCGGGAGGGTAATGAGGACGGGGCGGCGGGTTTCTGTGATGAAGGTGGCAGCTGACCACCAGATCCCCACCAATGTTTTCACTGAAAGCCGCCGTGGGCATCCCACACCCTCTACCTGCTCCTCCAGCCCCCAGTCCAACAGTACCCAGGCCTTCACTCCAGACCCCATGTCGTGAGCTGCTTTCCTCTGACATACCAAAGCGAGCAGGCTGCATCCTCCCACCACGCCCCCACGCAGGTGCCCCAGCCTGAGGTCCATGCTGTGCACCTCTCTCGACCCGCCTCGGACACCCGACGGGCAGCTCGTCCTACAACATCCTCCCCTCCCTGCAGCCCAGGTCCTGCGTGGCTCCCACTGGCCCAACCCAGCTCCCTACCTCCACCAGGCCTGCTAGCCCAGCCAGACAAAACCACCTACTCACACCAGGACCGCTCTGGCAGCACTCGGGCCTTTCGGGCACTCTGAGAGCTGCTGGACAGGCCGCCAAGCAGGCCACAGCACCGGAGGCCCCCGAAGGTGGGGGTCTTTCACCAGGCACCTCACAAGGCTGCTCTCTAAGCTGCCTGGCTCCTGCCTGGAGAACCCCTGGGCAGCTACCCTGCCAGCCGACAGCAGGTCTTGGGGGTGCCTGCCCTGGCATGGCAAGGGCCCCTCGGATGGGATCTTGGTCACTCTGGCCAAGAACCTCCCCCGATGCCAGCCTGCTCCATTGAGGCTTATGCTGTGGCCTCAGACACTGGGGATGAAAGGGATTCAGAGTCTGCGTCACCAATCTCCTGCCACACCCAGGACCCGGGGTCTTTTCTGTAAGGCAGAAGGGCCACTCCTGGAACCCAGGGTGAGGTGCTCCCCAGAGGCTGTGCCTCCAGGCCTGGCTCCACCTGCTTTCTTGTCCTTGGCTTGGTGGAGCTGAAGAGGGCACTCATCTCCATGCCCACCCCTGCCAGCAGGGTGGAAATTCAGGCGGCTGTGTGAGGGCAGGGCTGCCCTCCGGGGGCTCTCCTATCCAGCTTCCCACACAACCACTGCAGGGGCCACAGGCACCCAAGGAGGCCTCGAAGATGGACTGGCCCTCCCCGTCTGCTGCATCCACAGGGGCCATCCTGGAACCACAGAAGGGGACAATGTAGCCACTTTCCGATCCACAAAGATGCCATGCAGGCCCATCCGTCTGCCCTGTGAATGCCAACCAGGCAGAGACACACACACAGCTGAGGCTGGGCCAGATCCCAGAGCAGATCTCTGGGTGCCTCTGGAAGGAGCCCGACACGAGGGATGGCCCGTAAATACTGGGGAAGGAACAGAGGAAGAGGAGGGAGCAAAGGGGCTCGGCCACTCACCCCCAACCCAGCCACTTCCCAGGAAGCCATCTCCATGGGTCATGGTGGCTCCAGGCCTGGCTCTCCCTGTCTCCCCAACCCATTCACCCCACCCAGCTATGACCTGCTGCTTCCCCCCATCTCACATGCTCTCCCCTCACCTCCCCCAGTAAGCCTCCCCAGCCTCTGGCCTCCAGTCCCAATAAGCCTTGCTCCTCCAGAGGGAACCTCTGCCAGGGCAGCCTCCATTCCCTTGCCCGTGCCTCCCTACCCGCCGCCCAGGCTGGCCCTGGTACCCTGGTACTGAATAAGGTGTACATCTAAATGATTTGTCAGGGGGAATCTGCCCAGTGTTGGCATTGGAGGGAACAAGCCCATCTGCCAGCATGGCCCATAAGCCCCCCTAGCCAGCACCTCCTTAGAGGCAGCGCAGGGCTCGAGGGGGCAGGCCCTGAGGGGGAGGTCACACCCAGTGGGGGCTACCTGTTCCCAGAGCCCAGCTGTCTCCCTGTACACGCAGAGCTCAGCACAGCCTCTCAGAGGTTTCAGCTGAGTCATTTCATCTTCACAGCAGCTGTAGGTCTGGCTGACAGCTGACACACAGGGAGCGAAAGTGACCTGCCCACGGTCACAAGGCTAGCAGCAGCAGCAGCATGGGGCCCAGCACAAGGACAGCCTGGCTCCCCCTGATTCCCATCCCATGGGAACTCCTGAGCTGCAGGCAGAGGCTGAAGCAGGAGCTGACAAGCCCTGCCGAGCCCAGAGAGGTCTGGGCGGTCCCAGGAGGGTGTCTCCCTGGGGCTATCATGAGGTGGCGGCCAGGCATGGCAGGTGTGTGGGCTGGAGCTTCTGCCCCGCCCTGCCCCGCAGGCACGATGAGGGGACGGGCGCAGATACAGCACGGAGGCCAGTTACATCTCAATTCAGATCAACAGTGAATTGTTTTTTTAGTACAGTATAAAAATATTTAGCCCCAAAGAACTGCACGCAGGAAACGGAACAGGTCCCGGTGCACCCATGCTCACAGCGTCATTCACCAGAGCCAGAGAGTAGACGTGACATCTCCTCACAGCTGGAGAGACTGTTTCCACAAACCGTCTGCAGGTGCAGACAGTGGAATACGATTAAAATGTGAAAAGGAAGAAATCTGACACCCGCGCCTGCGTGGAGGAACCTTGATGACACGACGCTGAAAGAAGCCAGACACAGGACGAACATGCAGGACTCCACTTATGTGAGGTCCCTGGAGTTCACAGAGACAGACAGGATGGCAGGCACCAGGGTGCTGGAGAGGGGCAACGGGGAGGGACTGTTGAAGGCGGGCAGTTTCAGTTTTACAAGATGAAAAGGTCCTGGAGCTGGATGGGGGTGACGGCCGCGCAGCGGCACGAATGGACTGAACACCACTGAACCGAATCTTAACAACGGTTAAAATGGCAAATTGTGTTACGCACGCTTTGCCACGAAAAGCCAACAACCCTGCCCCCAAAAATATTTGGCGCATCTTACACTAAGTATGTAGGCCGTATTTACTCTGAACATTTATGTTACTTATTTGAAATTAAAATATTTGGGACACGCTACACTACCAAATGATTCAAGGTCTACCTGAAATTCCCATGTACGTGGTGTCCTGTCTTTGCATCTGCTAAATCCTGCAGCCCTTTGCAGGGTGGTGGGGGATGCTGCCTGAATCACACAGGCCTCCCCACCCCAGCAGCCCATCACCTTTGGGCACCCATGCATACGCAGCCACGCATCCCCGGCTCCCCCACTCGGGTCTCAGACCCCGTCCAGGATGGCAGCAGGAGGCTACAGTGCGTGTTAAGCCGGTTTCAACTCTGCACTGTCCCCAGCCTCCTTGGGGAGCAATGGGTTTTTCTTCCAAAATCAGCACCATCTCAATTAACAGGCAGACAGGACCACCCCCAACTTACAGATGGGAAGACTGAGGCTCACAGAGGTGAGGCAGCTTCCTCCTGGGTCTCAGCCCTGTGCCTAATGCAAATCTCCTTTCACTGGCCTGAGTGCCCCCCTCCCCGCCCATCCTCACCGAAGGAGAGCAAATGAGAAGCCCGGGGACCCCAAGTCCGGGTATGGAGACGAGGCCACTTTTGCAAAATCAGGGTCAGGACTGGCCACCCTAGCTGGTCTGACTGTCCCGTCACCGGCCAGGCGCTGTGGAAACCTAGCTGGGCCTGAGGCAGCCGGGCTGGAGCCTGCAAGGCCACGCTGTGGGAGGGATGCCAGGTGGCTGCACTACTGGTCACAGCCCATCACTGAGGACTCTCCCACCCAGGGAGTCTCAGCACATAACCCTGTCAGTTGCCTGCCTGTCCAGCACCCCAAAGGTGAGCCCCGACCTGTGGGCCCTGTGGGTCCTGGAGCGGGTGGGAATGCGGGCCCATCCCACTCTCTGACTCCCACCCATTTCCTGGAGCCACCTCCGGGAAGACAGCTGGTCTCTCGAGGCTCGGAGTTCTGCCCCCAGGCACCTGGAGTCTTGACTCTGCCCTGTCTACACCTAGACTAGGCCTGGCAGGCAGAGGGACTCCAGGATCCCATGAGATGGCTCTAGACAGAGGTGGGGGACACTGCCTGGGGCGGGCACCTGAGATCCAGGAGGCAGACAGCCTGGGGGAAGGAATCAGCCCCATTCCCTAGGGGCCCAGGTGACCTGGGAAGGGAGAGGCCCTCTGAGGGCAGCTGTCCAGACCCGGGGCTGACATCTCCTGCCCCTCCTGCCTCTCTGTCCTCAACTTTCTTCCTAAAAACCTGCCGCCACCCTCAAGTCGGGCCCAACATACGGGCCACGGACTGCCCCTGAGCCCTGGGGACACGGTGCGTTCCACCCAGGGTGGCCTGGCAGCAACTCTGCTTGCCATTTCCAACTTCTCACACCCAGAGCTGATGAACGGCAGCGCCGACACTGTGAGGGCCCGGGGCGACGCCCAGCTGTGCTGGTGACGGTGACGGGCCCCCCGTCCAGGTGGATCTGGCCCCTGGCTCCCCAGCCTGGCCTTCCTCCCTCCCCCCGGGGTGCCCTCATCCACTGCCGGCCTCAGCAGGCCGCCCTCACATGACACATGATGGGCAGAGGGCAGGCCAGCCTTCAGCCAGGGGCATGCGGTGAGTGTGGGGCAGAGCCAGGGGCACACGCAAGGGTGGGGCCTTCCGCCAGGGCACACAGCCACTGTGGAGCCGGCTCTTGATCCCCTGTGACCCCCAGCAGGTTGGCTTTGGCTTCCTCTCAGGACCCGCCCCTTTGCTAAGACCAGCCTGGACCTTCAGGAGAGCCAGCCCTCAGCAAGGGTGTGGCTTTCCCTAGAGGCCCAGCAGGCCGCCTCCCTCGGAACCCCAAGGTCCACGCAGACAGGGGTGCAGGCAGTGTGAGCACACCCACACGCCCTCCCCTCGCACTGGCCTCAGAGCGGCCTTGCCACACGCTCCTCACAGCACAGCCAAGCCTTCCAGACCTTCCCAAATGACCACCGAAGTGGCCCCAGCCACACAAAGTCGCAGAGGGAGGACAGGGACTTGGCTGTGTGCCAGTGCCCAGAACAGCCCCTGTGGCGGGGCCCAGCTCGAAGGATCTTTGCTCAAGGGAAGAACAAACATGGGGGTCATCTATGACACCTCACATTCGACTCGAACAGACCTCTGGTCACGCCCCTCCTGGCTCTGGGGTCCAGCCTCAGACCCTGCCCACCGAGCCCCCAGCCCCATCTCTGCCTGGCCCACTCACTGCCTCTGCTACTCAGAAGCGGGGTGAAGCCCAGCCATTCTGGGCAGCCCTGAAGCTTCTGATACCAGACCCCAAGGCTTCAGCCATGCCAGGCCAGGCTCCCAACACGGCTGGGGGTGGACACCCCTTCTCTCCCCGTGGACAAGATGCTGGGGCTGGGGCACCAGTCCACCCGGATTCTGACCCCTTCGGCTCCACTGCTCCCCTCTGCAGGTCTCTCCACACTGCCCGAGGCTGCCCACTCTGGCCCCTCTCCCTCCTCCATGGGCTGGGAAAACCCAGCCCTTCCTGTCTGCTCCCCAAGTCTCCTCTCTGGTCCTCTCAATGAGCTGGTTCCCGATGCTCCAGGCCCCGGATGCTTCAGGCTCCTGGGGTTGGGGAGGAGCCCCGGGTACCCAGCCCCAGTCCCGTAAGGCAGCATGGGGGGCCGAGGACAGGGCAACGGATGGCTGTGGCAAGAGGGGCCAAACTGGGCCAGTCCCCAGCCAGGGAGGGACCTTTAGGGTTTGGCCCTCAGGGCACATGTGACTCCAGTGGGTAAGTGGCTGCAAACCTCACGCGCCAACGCTTAGATTCACGCAGGTCACGGCCCTTTCCCTGTAAGTCACACACGCTATGCATTCATGGTGGCTGAGCAGGGGCACAGCTTCCGTGGACCCTCTCATACATGCCCTGTCTGCGCTAACTGCATCCAGAGAGCAAGTGCCTTGTCTGCGGTTGCGTGTCAGCACCAAGAACAGCACTCAGCATCCAGTAGGAGCTCACAGCATGATGCAGAGGACCGGGATGTGCCCAGTTCCCTCCTCAGCCCGAGGTGCCTGGGGGCCCCCCACCACATCCCCTGTGTCAGACCCTTGGCCCCAGCAGGCCCTCCTGGGTGCAGACACGCTGGGCCCCACCCAAGCCTCTCCTTTCCTGCTTCGGGGCCGACATGCTGCTCAGGCAGGCCTGACCTTCTCAGAGCCGCGAGCCCTCTGGCTCGCTGGAGAAGCCTGCAGACACTTTCTCAGGACGATGATTGTTTCTGAAGCGTACGACTGCACAGAGGACCACGGGGGAAGCACCTGGCACGCAGGAGTCACCAAAATATGACACAAGGAGTGGCAAGGGGGCGACGCACGCGCTTCCGGGAAGCAGCTTCACAAGGCGGCACAGGCCCCACGCAGACCGTGGTTCAGTCACATTGAGAGCACGCGGTCTCCACGCCGTCTGCTGCGAACATGGAGGGCAGCAGCAGCCGCGATGTCTCCTGTGGGCCAAGCCCCAGGTCCCGAACACCAGCGTTCGGAGTCAGAAGAAATGCTGAACCCTCGTTAGAGGCGTGCAGTGGTGGAGATTCATCTCCTTCTCAGCCAAGTTCATCAGCTCCCTGAATGACATCTCAGAGCCACATCTGTGCACCCGCTGAAGGACGGGCACGTCTCGAATGACCTGCCTGCATGCTGGTGTTTGGTCACCACCGTCTGCCCATCCTCTTATCCCAGCCCCTGGCATGGCGCAGAGCGGTGCCCCCTCCCCTGAGCTCCCTCCTCCCCTGGCGTGGTCCTGCCTCAGCTTCGGTTCAAGAATTTCTCTTGGGGGTGCTACCGGCATTCATGGAAGGGCACCTCCATCTCGCAGGATGACTGGGCTCCCTGGACCCACCCACTAAACAGCAAGAGCACCCCCAGTCCTAAACTACTGGATGTCACAGCACCCTGGGCAACTGCTCCTAGCTGGGAGCCACCACATCCCACGGGACCTTCCCAGAAATGTCTAACCCGCAGCCACCCCTGACCCCAAAGTGCCCCCAGGCCGACGCTATACACACAGAACAGGGAGGCACCCATCCTAACACCTGTGTTAACGTCCTGGGTGAGGCCACAGGAGGGAGACTGAGGATGCAGAGGAGCGTCCTGTGTGCAGCCCCGCAGGCTCGGGGAAGGGGCATCGCGTTCAGACACAGTGGTGCTGGATCACGCAAGACACTTGTCCTTTTAAAATACCGCCTTGGGTCTGTGTGTCCCAAGCTCCAAGACAACTGGAGACGCATGTAAACGCCTGAGCCAACCCTGGTGGCAGATGGCATCAGCTTTGTCCCCAGGGCCTGGCAGATGGTCACAGGTGGGTGGGATGCTCTCCCCACAGTCCCCAGAGCCAAGGGTGGGCCTCTTGGTCCAGACTCTTGAGGAGACACTTGGACGTCACACATGGGTCACCACAAGGATGGGATCCGACAGCCACAGGGGGCCATGGTCACCGAGGATGTGCCAGACACAGGGTGGGCTGCGGGGGCCACAGGGGCCCTGGCACTGAGGCTGCACCAGATGCAGGGACAGGCTGAGATGACCACCCATGGACCACAGCTCTGTGAAGCGTGGACAGCCATGCTCAGTGTTTGGGCAAAGCGTCTGAAGGTGCGCACAGGCCACGCACTTCCCTATAGGTCCCACCGCCAATGGGAAACACCCCTGCCGGGGAGGCACGGAGCTGGGTCGCTGCTGCACGGGGCTGTCCAAGGCTTGGCTGTTCCCAGGAGGGAGACGTGCCATCCTGCCTCAGAGCATCGCGGTCACTGCAGCCCAGATCCATCACCCCAGGACGGGGCTCAGGATGGATGGTGCCACGGGGCCCTGGGCTGCTGGATGTGGGCATCCCTGGAAGCCCCAGCCAAGTTTCTCAGTAGAAGCTTAACTTTCGCGGGGCGGGGGCGGAATGCTGGCCATGATGTGTCCCAGCCCGCCCAGCTCACCCTTGTCCCTCAGGAGGACCCAGGAGGCATGCGGTGACCACTGCCGGGCCAGCTGTGACCTCAGGAGACCCACCGGGCCTGGTGGCTGGGCCGAGCCGAGGCTGGCCAGGCCCTCCTGCGGCGTGTGTCCTCACATGGCCCCACACAGGGCTGCACAGAGGCCGAACCATGTTTACAGCCTCCCCTCCTCTGCGCTGCTGGTGCCCCTCAGGCTTCTGGCTCCCTGCACCTGTAGGGTGGTCTGCGGCCTTGGCCCAGCTCCCCATACTCTGACCCAGCCTCACCCCTGCTAGCCGGGGCCAGGGCAGGAGTGAGTCGCTTGGCAAGCAAGTGTGGGGCCTGGCCCGGGGTGGCAAGGCTGCTCAGCTCTGAGCCCTAGGGACCGCTCGCTCGGACTCAATTTTCCCATCTGCAAACTAAGTGCTGGTCAGCCCACCCGGTAGACAGACCCTGGCGCTGCCCACTCTGGGAGCTCCTGGGGCACCTCACATTTGGGAGCCGACCCGGGGAGGGAGGGCCTGGGAGGGAGGTGTCCCAGCATCCTCATCACTGCCCTGTTCCAGCCCCAACCCCTCCTCTCCCTGTCCACCAGCTGCACCCCATGGAAGACCCCTGAGAGTCCACCGGGAGGCCTATTTCACAGCTGCCACCGGGCCTCACCTCCCCTGCCCCATGCTGGGCTCGGGGTTTCTGCGTCCAAGTCCCCGGCCTCAGGGATGATTTGCAGTAGCTCCCGTGGCTGGCCCTCCTCCCCGCCAGAGCCCTGGGCGGTCTCCTCCTCCTGAGGGAACAGGCCAGATGGAGACCCTGGGGGCTGCCCTGTCACCCTGCCAAGCCTCCAGGACCCAGGGGCACTCAGCGCAAGTGAGCAGTGGGCCTCCTCAGCCAGCCACCGCCTCAGGAGAGAGCGAGGTGCAGCCTCCTGGCCTTCAGGCCTCCCTCGTCGCCAGTTCTCCAAACCCTAGCCCAAGTTGGAGCCCTGCAGTCCCACTGCCTCCCCACCCAAAGTTCCCCTGAGCCGCTCTGCCCCCGACGGGACCCCCACCGCCTCCCCACCTGAAGTCCACCTGAGCTGCTCTGCCCCCGACAGGTGGGATCCTGGGGCCTGTCCAAGGCACACTCACACCGAGTTTCGACTCTCCCAGCCTGGGCTCCCCCAGCCCGCAGAAGGTTTTCAGGCCAGCCTGGCCGCTGCCTCCCACCCCGGTTCTGTGACAGCAAAGGCGGTGGCGGCCCAGCCACTGCTTATCACCAGCCCTGGGACATGGCCTGAGTGGCCCGCCCTGCCCTGCCACCCAGACCAGGGGGAGAAGCAGAGGCCCCCAGTGGAAGGTGCAGGGTCTGAAGCTGAGGCCTCCTAGGCTTGTGCAGACCCTGAGAGCGTGCGAGTGGTCGGGGGTCGGCAGACTGGGGCGTGCTGACTCCCTCACGCTGTCACCAGGGTCTCGGGCACATCTGTGCTGAGCTCTAAGCCATCACGGACACAACTCGGCACTCAGGAGGCCACAATCACCAAACACCCAGAGCCCCGGGGCTTTGCCACCTGATGGGAAGATGGAGGTGTACTGGGCTGAGCTAGCCTCCACTACAGGCTAAACTGTCCCTAAAACCCATGAAGCCCAGTCCCAAGCCCGGCTCCTCAGCATGTGACCTTGGGTATGGAGTCTGTGCGATACCTCTCGTTAAGAAGAGATGGTACGGGCGGGTGCTGACCCAGGTAAACTCGTGTCCTCGTGAAGAGGGGAATTCGGAGACAGACGCAAATACGGGGAGAGCGCCTGCAAAGACCAGCATGGGATTTACCAGCCAAGGAATGCCTGGAAGCCCGGGGTGGGGGCAGACTCTTCCTCACGCCTGAGAAGGGGCCAGCCTGGTGGACGCCTGGATCTCAGACTCCCAGCCTCCAGAGCCCGGGACCACATGGGGACCACATGTGTCTGCAGCTGTAGCTGCTCAGCCCGTGGCACTGTTCAGGCTACCCTGGAAACACGCACTCCTAACCCCGTTCCCCAGCCCTGCCTGGCACAGGGACGGACTAGCCACCCCGTATGGGACTCAGGCCTGCCCAGGCGGGGTCCCCAGAACAGGGACCGTGCGTGCTGGGGGATGCCCAGGAAGTCCAGCTGCTGGGCAAGGCGGAGGAGGCGTGTTGTGGGTGGGCACAGGGGGGACGCCGTGGAAGGAAGGGACAGGTGTGCCAGGAAGGTGGGTCAGCAGGAGCTGGGGGCGACGGAGCTGAGGCCACAGGCAGAGAAGCGGGATGCTGTGAGGCTGGCCTGGTCTTCTCAGAGGCTTCTAAACCCACCCAGATTCCAGACTGCTACCGAGCCTGGGGCAGCAGGTGTGCTTCCCTGCCACCCACAGCGGACCTGGGCCTGGCTCCCCAGCACCGCCCTCACCCCACACCTGGCTGCTGCGTGCTCCCACCTGGGCGTGGAGCCTGGAGGGGGAGGGAGAACTGTGCTTCCCGTGCCCAGGCCTCACCCCCCACCGTCAGGAGACTTCAGGCAGCTCGGGGCACCTGCCCAGGCCTGTTCCCAAAGAAAAGCCACCACAGGCGAGGAGCCCCGGCTCCCGGCAGGCGGCCCCTGTCTGGAGCCCCCACGTAAGGTGGGCAAGATCCCGGGCCCCGCAGGGCTGCACTGGCGACTGGCAAGACCCAGGCTGGCTCAGGGCTCTGCTCATGTTGGCCCTGGACTGGGCCCAGGCTGGACAAGGGCCCTGCACACGGAGTGCCCACCCCCAGCCTCCACCAGGGGCCCAGTCGTGATCTGAAATAACTGAGCCAGGCCCTGGAGGAGAGGACGGTCTGGCTGAAGGAAAGCTGTCCTGCCTCCCAGGCCAGACCTGACCCGTGCGGCTCCGGGCGAGCCCCTCCCCTGGCTCATCTCCCATCTAGTGCCAGCCCATGGATGACACCTGTGCCAGGCACTCGGGTGCCCTGGAGTAGACACGGGCACGCTCAGACACCCATGCTCAGACACCCCGAGGCTCTCCGCGGGGCTCTGAAGCCCAGCCCTGTGGTTCGGCCACCAGGCAGGTATACCCCTAGTCCCACCGTAGGGCGGTGTCCTTGGCCCCGGGCAGGCCTGTTTACCACAGGCTCACACCATCCCTAGTGACGGCTGGTGTGAAGGTACGAGCCCCAGTGGACCGGCCTGCCTTGTCTCTCTGGCCTGGCACCAGTGGGCACCTGGATGCGGTGCCTGTCCACTAATCCTGGGGCACTCGGCCCAGCGTGGGTGGCTGGTCTGCCCTGCTGGGGACTGCAGCACGGACGGGAACAGCCCTCCTGGCAGGCTAGAGTGGCAGCCCTTCCCTGACAGGTAGCGGAGCCAGGTTGGAGGGTGAGGCCCGGCTCTGTGAAGGCCGACTCTCCAGGCAGCATGGCCAGGAGGAGCTGGGCAGGACTGGAGGCAGGGAGGCCTGGAGGAGTCCCAGTTAAACGTTCTTGTTTGTTTTTTTAGGAGACGGAGTCTCTCTCTGTCACCAGGCTGGAGTGCAGTGGCGTGATCTCGCTCACTGCAACCTCTGCCTCCCGTGTTCAAGAGATTCTCCTGCCTCAGCCTCCCGAGTAGCTGGGACTAAAGGCGCGCGCCACCAGGCCCACTAATTTTTGTATTTTTAGTAGAGGCGGGGTTTCACCATGTTGGCCAGGACGCTGTCGATCTCTTAACCTCCTGATCCACCCGCCTCGGCCTCCCAAAGTTCAGGGATTATAGGCATGAGCCACGGCACCTAGCCCAGGTTAAACAGTCTACGTGGGCCTAAGAGATGGTGCCCAGGGCCAGGAGAGCTGACGGGGGAAAGCGCGAGCCTTTCAGAAAGCACAGGGCCTGGGGCAGGCAGCCTGGACTGGCTTTACTGGACAGCAGTCAATGCCATAGCCAGATCCAGTCCTAAGAAGAGGGCTTCGCCAGGCCTTGGTTTACTCATCTATAAAACGGGTCTACAAAGACCCCTTCTGTCTGCTGTGTTAGCCAGACAGTAATGGGCAATGCTTCATAAGCCGGGTTCACAGCGTGTGTTCTGGGCTACCAGACGCCATTCACTGAGAGGGGTGTGCATGGGCCTGTGCAGAGGGTGAGCGGGGAGAGGAGGGACACGGCTGGAGGCGGCCCACGAGGTGCACACCTTCATGGGAGGTCGTGATTATTCCTTTTCTCTCCTATGAAGAGGCCCAGGGAGGCTGGGGATGGGATGAAGGTGGGGGCGTCTGTGCCTGAGGAACACGGTGGCCTGCCAGGCATGGGAGGCCTGGCGGTCCAGCAGGGACTCAGGCCATTGCATCATGCAGGTGGCCCTGTCGGATCAGGGCTCCCCTGGGCTCCGCTCGGTCCTCAGGCCGGGGATGATGAAATCCCAGCTCCTCTCCTGGAGGGCAGCACACCAGCGCAGGAAAAGCTGAGGATCCCCTGGAAACCACGCGGAGCCCCCTGGACAGGACAGGGGCCTGAGGACCATCTGGTCTGGTGAGTGGTGTGTGCTGGCAGCCTCCAAGAGGCCCGGAGCAGGACTGGGAGGCAGATGCCGGGGGGCTCTTGTGGGCCCAGCCAAGACCGCCCTTTCCAGGACATGGGAAGGAGGCCTAGCCCTCTGAGGACGGTCCTCCAGAGTCTGTGTGCCAACCACCCAGGTGGTCAAAAGTGGCACAGAGAAGAAAAGATTCCTTCGGAGGGGTCCATCAAGTGGGTGCTCGGTGCAGGCTTCAGGGCACGCTGGGCCCACTCCGGATGGTAGGCGGGCTGTCACCCCGGGGCACAGAAGCAGGCTCGCAGTTCCCATGACATAGACAGTCCCATGCCCCCTCTGACCTCCATCCCCAAAACTGGACCTCAGGGCCCCTCCTCCTCTGCCCCAGGCTGGGAGACCCTGAAAACAGGGGTATCTGCTCCGAGGAGACCTCCCCGCCGCCCTCCACGTCCCGCTCCCCACCCAGCACAGCCGGGTGTGAAGCCAGGAAGGCCTGGGGTGTCCACTGAGAAGCTCCTGGGGGCCAGGAGCCAGCCTGGTTCTGGGTCTGCAATGGGGAACCAGAAAGAGGTGGTCCCAGGGAGCTCAGGTGCCAAGGTGGGCACTGGGAGCCCAGCACAGGAGCAAACAGACCCACGGCACATCACATCAGGCGCCAGGAGGCCAGGCAGGTGCTCCGGGAACACCTATGCCCAGAAACAACCTTGCAGGCACAAGCAGGAGGCCTGTGGGCATGCAGGCGGTGATTCAGCATGAGGGCTCTTGGCAGTGCAGGGGCTCCCAGAGTGCCACTCAGCCTGCCCTTGCCTTCTGTGCCGTGCCCTGGCATAAAGGGAGGGTGGCCGGGTGCCCCGCCGCAGTGCCATGGTCCAGCTGCTGGCACCCAGGCCTGCTTCCTTGCCCATAAAATGGGACGACCCCTGCTGTCACTGCAGCCTGGCCCAGCTGTCCAGAGAACAAAGGAGGTCTCAAAAGGGAGCCCAATATGTCCCGACACCGCCCTCTTTCATGAGCAAAGTGTCCTGTTGCCCATCGCTGTTTCTGGTCCCTGGGCAGAGGCTGGAAAGGCCAGCCACACACTCAGGGCCGCCCGCTCTTCTTCCCACGAGGCAGTACCACATGTCTACCTCACCTGCCCTGGGCCAGCGAGGTGCCAAACCTCAGAGGTCCCCATCCCCTCTGAGGAGGTCCCCCTGGAGAAGTCTGGATGCAGGAGAGAGAGGACTGAGTATGGTGCCCACCAGGCCACCGAGAGTCCAGGGCTCCTGGGAGGATCTGCCGCCCAGGGGCCACCAGAGGGCGCCTGGCCCTCGGAGCTCAGGCGCAGCCACAGAGCAGGAGGGGACACTGGGCTTGGCAGCCCCAGGACCGCTGCGGCCGGGAGAGGATCACCCTGTTTCCCTCGGCCCACGTGGCTCCCACACTCTCTTCTGTACCCTGGGCCCCGAAGGTGACTCCCCACCTCTGCAGCCATAGGGGTGGTCCCGGGAAAGCGGCTCCAGGCAGAAGGGCACCAGTTGGAGAGGCGCTCACCCTGACCAGTGCAGGCCCGGCCTTGCAGGCCTGCAGGAGGCTGGCACCCCGGGTCCTGGCGGCAGGCACTGCCCCTGGCTGGCATCATGCTTAGACAGCTGCAGGGTATTCAAACTCCCTATGAGGGGTGGACAGCACCCGCCCCCCCCCCCCCAAATCAGACACAGAGAAACCAACACAATCTGCCTGGCCCGGGTCGCTCGGCCACCGCCTTCCGCAACCCAAGGGCAGCAAGATCTGTGCTCTCTGGCCCGGCTCCATGTCAACTCCATCTTGTCCTGCCCTCTCTTTCCACTCTTGGAAGATGGCCAAACTCTGCCCCTCTGTCTCTCTAACTGGGAGCAGTGGCCTCTGGATGCAAGCAAGGATAGGTTAGCTCCTAAGGCCTCGACTGCCCAGAGGACACGGAGGTGCTAAAAAGGGCCAGGTTCAAGACTCCGGGTTGGGAGGGGCAGCCGCGCAGCCACTCTGCCACCCTGTGCCCAGGGAGAGATTCACTGGGAAGGCCAGGGATGCTCTTTGTGTGTGGGAAGGGGGGGCAGAGCACAAACCCAACTGTACCCAGGGCTTTGTGCTGTCTGGCACCCAGGTGTGCCCCCCACCTGAGACAGAGCCCAGCGGGGTGCAGGAGGCAGCCTGGAAATAAAAGGGTTTCCTCTGCAGACGGAGGCACAGGAAGGCCTGTCCTGGGGCTTTGCAGGGGTCCTTGCAGAGCCTCAGGCTGGGGGAGGGCATGGGGACATCCGCCAAGGGGCTGTCTGCCGGTTCTGTTCCTCCTAGGGGGTCAGGGGGTACTCCCTCACAAGAACGTCAGCCTGGGGGCATCGGAAGATCCACCAAGGGGCTGCCTGTGGGTTCTGTTCCTCCCGGAGGGGCAGGGGTCCAGAGCCCGGCTGCCTCCTTCCCGCCCTCCCCCAATCCTTGCAGCGAGGCATGGTCACATACCCCCCTCACCCTCATCGGGACGCTCAGTTCCTTCTTGCTCAGAATCCCCGGGCCCGTGGGCATTCCTGCGCTGAATCCCCATCTGAGCGGCCTCCACCCGCACTCCGCTCCCTGGTTTCAGAGGAGCCCCCGCAGAGGAGAAATCTGGTCTGTTCTGTTCTTGCCCACTAGGTCCCTGACGCCGAGTACAGGTCCAGGGTGGTCACCACACGTGGGAGAGTGAAGCTTGGGTTCCAAGAGGTTTTCGGAACACTGAGCCCCCCGTACACCTCGGTCCCCAGAGCTCCTCCGGGCCACACGAAGGGAAGAGGCAGAGCCGCAGGCGGCTGCAGGGCTTAGGGGGCGCCAGGAGGGCCGCTGTTCTTACAAAGAAATGACAAGGCCCCTGGGCGGGATCCAACGCGCCGACCACCTGCAGCTGGACTCACAGCGCGAGGCCGCCCAAGTGCCAGGCGGGCCCGGCGCGCACAAGTTCTTGGGCAGGAATCCCTGCGAGGCGGCGGCGTTCCGCCCGCAGAGAAGCGCCCAGCTCCCTCCCCGCCCCTCCGCACTGCCCCTTCCCCGCTGGAGGGGGTCCGATTATAAAACCCACCCAGGCTGTCGTCGCCGGGGACCCTATGAGAATCCCCGGGCAGGACCGAGACGCCTCCCAGAGAGGGCTGTACAGAGGAGAGGGGGTCCGCGCAGCCCCGAAGCCGACCCGGGGGCTGGGACTCCCGGCCTGCAGGCGCGCTGGGCCGAGCGGCGGGCAGAAGACGCCCAGCTCCAGCCGTGGCCCGGGAGAAGCGCCCCGAGCCAGCCCGGCGGGAACAGCTCCGCGGGGAAGGGGCCGGCGTGCGGGGGGCGGGGAGGGGCGGGGGCCGCCGAGCGGAGCGGAGGGGACCCAGGAGAGGGAGGCGGCGCGGGGCTCGGAGGCAAGGCCGTGGGGCTGCGGAGGAGCCGCGGCGCAGGGGGCCACTCGGGGCCGGGCGGCGGGGCGCAGGCGGCAAGATCCCGCGCCGGGGGCGAGAAACCGTGTCGGGAAGAGCAGGCGGGAGAGCAGGGGGCGCAGAGGAGATCCCGGGCGCGCCGAGGTCCGGAGCCCAAAGCCCGGGGTCCCCGCGCCGCGCGCTCACTCACCCGAGATCTCCGCCTGGGGCACGTCGCTCAGGCTGAAGCCCTTGGCTCCGTAGATCTGGCGGACCTCGCCGCAGCTCCGGCTCTTGCTGGCCGGGTCCCCGCGGGCGCAGGCGACCACCGCCGCGGCCGCGCACAGCAGCCAGCAGCCTCGGGCCCGGAGCTCCATGGCGCGGCCGGCGGCGCCCCCGGCCCCCCACCCGCGCCTCTCCTGGATCCCGGCCGGGCCCTGCGCAGCTCCCGCCCGCGAAGGGCAGAGCCAAGGTCCCGGTGCGCGCGGCTCGCGGTCCAGAGGCGGCGGCGGCCGAGGAGGCGGAGACAACAAAAGCCGGCGGCGGCGGTGGCGCGGAGCGCGCGGGGAGCGAGGTCCGGCCGCTCGTTCGGGCAGCCCAGAGCGCAGCGGGCGAGCGCAGTCCCGGCTCGGCGCCTCCCCCGCCGCCGGCCCGGCCCCTCGGCGGCCGCGGGAGAGGGGCGGGGCGGGAGCGCAGGGGCGGGGGAAGGACTGGGAGCACCGGGCAGGGCGGGGCGGGGCGCGGCGCGGGGGCGCCAGCCGGGGCGCACTGGGCGCTCCTTCGGCTCTCGGGGGCCCTGAGGGCCGGGCCGGCCGCGCGACTCTATCGATCCCCGGAGGGAGGCGGCAGAGCCACCCTGGGAGCGCGGGGCCGTGGCCGGGGTCCGTAGGGCGGACCCCCACGCCCAGCGCCCGGGGCGGTGGCACCACCTGTGGGGGCGGGGACGGGGGCGGAGGGTGCGCGAGGCAGGGCTTCCCCCGCCGGACGTGACATCACGCCTCCCGCGCCCCAATCAGGGGCTTCCCCGCCCCCCGCCGAATTCGGCATCCCGCTCCGGGCTCCCCGCTCCCTCCCGCGCGCTCCGGCTTCCTGCACCCTAGCTGCGCGCCTCGCGATCGCTCTCCTGGCGCCTCCGTCCCCTCTCGCCCGAACCCCGTAGCGGCCCCCTTCCCGCCGTCTCGCGCGGGGCTCCGGCTCACACCTGGGTTGTTTGCGGTGTGGGGGCTGGACGCAGGAAACTGGCCAAGAAACTGACCTCGCGTCTCCCGGTCCCAGGGAGCGGCAACAGATGACTTAGTTGTTGGACGTTGGCAGCTGTTTTCGGGGGTGACCCTCCATGTTCTTTGGATGCTGGATAAACCAAAGTGATGAGGCAGGGCCGGTCTACTGGTTTGGGCTTCTGGGTGCGGCCAGGTGACCTCTGGAGAAGGGATAGGGTCGGAACCGGCGACAAGCTAGGTCACTGGGGGAGGAGGGTGCAGTGACCCGGAGCCCATGCCTCTTTGAGGAAGGCGGGAGGGCTGCCGGCACCTTGTACGGCGGAGGGCGCGTGGCTCTGGCGGCCCAGGGAGAGCTGACCTGGACGGGGTCTGTGGGGAGGGGCGAGGACGGCGGTGTTGAGGTCTGGAGGGCTTTGCTCGTCTCCTTCCTTGGCTCCCAGATGCCTGACCTGCAGAATTGGGGGCAGGCATAGAGGTCGGCAGCCTTGGCTGAGAACCTCTAGATGACCCCCATGTGCAGCAGGGGTGCCTGGATTTCACGGCCTGTGGCCACCCCTGGAAGCTGCAGCCAGCATGGTGGGGGTGGAGCCGGCCTCCCCTGCCTTGTGCCTGGGGCTCTCAGCCACCATGGGGGCTGGAGCGGGACGGTGGCTCCTCTACTCCTGGGCTTTTGGGGTTTCCTACCCTGCCCCCTGTAGAAGGTTGCTCCTTCACCCAGAGACACTGAGTCATTGCAGGAGAGGGAGGCTTTGGCGACCCAATCCAAGTGTACACTTCCCTACCCTCCCCCACATACCCTCTGCTGCGTCACTTTTTGTGACTCATAGACCCCTGTGCAGTACATGCTCCGGGCCTGCTCCTTCTTGCCTGGGCCTGACGCGGCTGCCGGCACACCTTATCCAGCACAGTCGGGATCCAGCCCCAGTCCCGCTCTCTGTGTGGTCTCATGCACTGCGGGGTCAGGCAGGGCTGCCTGGGCCTAGGAACCTGGACTTGGGGTTAGCCCGGCCTGAGGCTCCTTCGTTACCGCATCACTGTGCCTCTTCATCTCAGCAGACCGGGTCATTCCTCCAGGCAGGTTCTTCCTCCAGCTCAGTTCTGGGCCTCTGGATGGCAGTGTGGACAGCAGGGCTCAGAAAGTGATGGTCGCAGCCCCCGCCTGGCCCGGGTGACCCCCAGGTGTCTCCATTCCCTAAGGAAGCCTTTACTACCATGGCAGGTCCTAGAATCATTCCCATTTCACAAACCAGGAGACTTGCAACCAGGACCTTCCCTGGAGAGGGTGCAGAGCTTGCCTTGCTGCTGTGGGACGCGGCCCGGAGAGTGACAGGCTCTGGAGAACTGTGGGAGCAGCATGTGCCAGGAGCGCAGGCGCTGGTGGCCTCCCCGCCTTCGCCCAGAGGCTGGGTGCTCTCCCCGAGTATCCCTCCTGGTCTCCTTGGCTTCGAGTGGCTTCGTGATGCTCAGCCTTGGTGTGTGCCTGAGGGAGGCAAGGGAAGGCAGCGGGGCTGAGGCTGGGCCTAAGCATGGGGGTGAGGGTGGCCTGCAGGGCTTCCCAGGGGCCTGGGGTGCCTTCGTTTGTACCTCCTCACTGGGGTGCAGTTTCTCCTCCCGCTTGCACTGGTAAGGACAGCTGAGCGAAAGCAACAGGACGCTAAGGAGGAAGAAGCCTAAGGGTGGCCTCTGCAGCCCCGGGGACAGCGCCTGAGCCCGTGAGCTCAGCCATCCTGATTTTGGCCTAGCACTTACCACCTGTGCACCTGTGGGCCAGCACTCGGCTTGCTTTCCTGGCTGTTCCACCAGCATCTAAGTAGAGAAAAGCTCTGCCTGGCCCGTGTGTGTCACACCAGGCCCTACAGACACTGCTGATGTGACCCAGCTTGGTCCCAGTTCTAGGGTCTCCACCAGAGAGAAGGGTCTTGCTTCCCCAGGGAGAAGAGCTGCCATGAGGGGCCCTGCCGTGGTGTCAGCCCATGGCCCAGATTCAGCTTAAGGGCAGGGCTACTCCTCCCAGCTCTAGAGGGGCTGGCACCCACCAGAGAGCCTTGGTGACAAGAAGCAGGGAGGCCAAGGGCAGAGGGCAGCTGGCCAGGCAGTAAAAGGCCCATGACCCCAGAGACCAGAGGAACAGGCCCCAGGTGGCTCTGATGAAGCTGTCCAGATGTGGGTGATGGACTTCAGGGGCACAGAGAGAGGATGTGTCCACCTGGCACCTACAGACCACCTCCCGTGCTTCCCTCCCCCTCTTCTCTCCATTTGTCTCTACCCATAGAACCTCCTTCCTAGCTCCCCACTCCCCGCCAACCAGCGGGAGGTGTTTCCATTTTGCAGACAGGGAAACCACTGCTGGACTGGAGAAAGCTGTCTACTCCAGGCCGCACATCAGCCCAGAGGAGCAGAACATGGTAGCCCCCAAGTGCTGGCAGGCAGGACCTCAGCGCTCCTGAGACACGAGCTGTCTCTGCCTGGCCCTGCCCTACTCGTCATCAGACTCCTGGCCATAGAGATCTGGCACCCATCTAGGACAGCCCAGGATGAGGGCTGCCCTCAGCCAGGGCACAGCTTTGCACATGCCATGGAGGGCATGAGAAGCAAAAGCCGGGGTTGCACTTGGGAGGAGCCGCGGGAGGCTGAGCAGCTGCAGGTGCCCCTGCTTCCCTCCTGGCAGTGCCGCACTCGCCTGCTGTCACCAGGGCAGGAAACGCCAGGCCGCCTGTGCTGGTTGGGTGCAGGGTCCAGACGGGGACTCTGGAAGGGTGGGCAAGGCTCCTCCGCCCCGTCCCTGGGGCCGCTCCACACAGGACACATGGGGGGGGTTTGAGGACATAGTTGATACCTCAGGTCCTAGCCACCACAGTGGCCATGTGGCTCTGGCCAAGACCACGCCCTCCTGCTTTGGCGTCTTTGCCTGTCTAGACGGTGGGGACACACGTGTGACAGAAAGAAGGAGTGAATGAGCGAGTGAGGAAGCAACTGAGAGGAAAAACCGCATTCGTTCCTGAAAGAGCGGGCGCGTGGCTCCTCAGGAGAGGAGAGAAGGAGGGACCACTCAGCACCGTCTGACGGGGCGGAGTTGGGCAGTGCCTGTCGGACCAGGGCATGGGGGCTTCCATTCCACACCCTCATTTTCCTTGGAGAACCCCAGGTCCTGGAGGGTGTGTACTGCTGGCTCAGGACCCGCTGCTGCCTGTGCCGAGGGCAGGATGGGGGTCTGCTGGACGCCGAGCCCAGCTCTGCTCGGAAGACAGGGAGCACCGGGGTCCCCAGTTCCCAGCCGTTGGACTGCAGGTCTGCAAGGCACCATTTATTGCTCAGAAATGATTCTGCTTTTGCTCCGAGGAACCCCTGTGAGTGTATGTGCCCTTCCCCGATGCCATGGGGGACAGCTTTCCTTTTTTGTTTGGTTTCAAAGATCGTTTTTCGGGAACTCCAAAAGTAAGTTTCCAAACACACTGAGTGGATGTTGTCGATGCTGTCCACGGGTGCCTTTCTGTGAATGTCACTGCCCGTAGCGTCGTTATCGATGAGGGCCCTGTCCTGCTGGCCGCGGGAGTCGGGGATGTGAGCAGGCGCCTGCTGACAGCAGGGGTTGGAGGGCGTGGTCTGGGGCTGCCTGGGATGTGGCAGTCAACTTCAAGGTGAAGCTCTTTGTAGCCTGCTCTGCTCTGCTGGGTCCCTTTGATCAGCAGAAGTCTGGGCTGGCCTCCCTTGTCCAGATCAGAGGATGGCAAGCCTTTTCAGTGAGGCTGGGTCACCTGTATGGTAGGTGGGGTCGGGGGAATGCACCTGTGCTCCCTCCGAGAGCTGGTGCCTGTCCCTCTGGTCTGTGGACCTGGCGGCAGGAGGTGACCCCACGCACTCGGCCCTGGGCTGAGCTGGGCTCAGAGCTTCCCTGCGGCTGTTTTCCTGCCCCTCCCTGCCTGGTTTCCTTGAGGAGAGGGGGAGCAGATGGGGCACCCCAACACTGTCTGCTGTTAGGACAAAGCACCCGAAGGCCTGGAGCTCAGAGCCCCACGTGCATGCCGGGGTATCCCAGCACCAGCAGCTCACGGCTTTCCTGCCGTGTGGCTCCTGCCCCTCCCTCTGCCTCTCCCCTGCCAGACCATCGCTGGCTTTTGGCCTGTTCCTCCTGCAGTCCATACCGCCTGGCTGATCACTGGAAAACCAGCTCCAATCCAAAGCCTGCAAGGACTCTGAAGATCAGAGTGCGGCTGCCTGTGGCCTCTGTGAAGGAGCCTTTGAGCCTCTGGCTCCTCTCAAGGGGTCCAGGAAGCCAAACCCTCCACCCCTCCCCCTTCAGATTCCAGGCTCACCTCGAACCTTCCCCAAAGCTTAGGGAAAGCCTGAAGTTGCTTCCAGCTCCAGAGGTCTGAAGTTAAAGGGTTTTATGTCCACAGAGATGAGGCCCCTGAGGGCGGAGGGGGTTCGGACTGTGGCCCTGCCCCGTCTCCCAGGGCGGTCCGCAGGCCTGTCTGCAGAGCTCCCTCAGTCCCCAGAGCAAAGAGCCATTTCGAGGGTGAGGCCAATTGGATGCATCCTCTGAGCTGCTCTGCGGGTAAGGGTTTGCCTCCGGACCAGGCTGGCCTGGAAGGGTGGCACTGTTCCCGCCACGCTCCCAACCTTCACTGCTCATGGTGAGGGGGTCCTGGGATGCTCAGAGACCCCTGAGAGGAGTTGTCCAGTTGCTCCAGGCCCGGAGCGGGAACATGGCCAGGGCACCCTCTTCCACCACCCTCCTCTGTAGAAGACTGGAGAACAAGACAGCAGGCATCTGTCCTCCTGCACAGGAGCCGCCAGTGTGGCTGTGGGAGGTGGCCGTGGCCTCCAGAGCCCTGGCTGGCAGCCCACGGGCTGGGGGCTGGGGGCCTGCACACCTGGCTGGGGAGGACCCAGGCCCTTACTGAGTCAGGACCCAGACCAGTCAGCATGCTTGCAGTGGCCTGCGCAGGGTGAGAGGGAATCCAGGGGCTCAGGGTCTTGCAACCTTGGCGGATGAGGCTGAGTGGCACCGCACGGTGGGGCTGAGGGAGGACTGCAGCCTCCCTGACTGGCTGGTCTCCTCTGGAACCCTGTTTTCCTGGGGAGGCGAAACTGCCGAGTCCGAGTGTCTGTTTCTCTGTGCAGGGGTGACGTTCCGTGGGGTCGGAGGGGCAGGTGCCCTGAGCGTTGGAGGGCTAAGGGAGGGAGGGGTGTTGCAAGGCCTCTTCAGGGGATGTGGACAGGCTGCCTGGCTCCTGGGGAGGGGGATGGGGGCAGGTTGGCTTTATTTGCCCTGCAGCCACAGGCACAACCAGAGGTGAAGGAAGCTTCCGACCTCTGGCACTGCCCAAAGGCAGCTGCAGAGCCCTCCGGGGACAGTGGGAGTATCCAGGGAGGGAAGGGGGAGCCGGCTGGAACAAGGCACAGCTGAGGCTGGGGAGGAGGAGAGGCTAGAGCTATAGAAATGGCTGAGGACCAGGGAGGAGGCGAGGCCATGACCACAGCCCGCAGCCACGGCCTGGTCCATGGGCCGCCCCTGCAGCCAAGCTCGGCCACGTGGGGTCAGCTGTGGGTGGCCCACCGTTGCTGGGGAGTGGGCAGGCACAAGAGGTGGTGTGGCCCCTCCCTAAAGGGAGCTGGTGGTGTTGACCAGCCCCCCTGGCCTTGGGCCCCCACCTTCAATGAAAGTCTGGCAAAGGCATCCTGAGAAGGTGACAGAGGGAAGCCCTGTCCTTCCTGAGGGCCTCCGGCCAAAGTGCTCCCCGTGCTTGGGGCTGTGGCCCAGGGAGGGCAGCTGGGGAGGCTCGGAAACCCGGCTTCTAGGCCTCATGTCAGGGAGTTGAGGTGACTCTCGGGCAGGTGCAGGACTTCCTGAGTAAGAGTCACACCAGCAGAGCAATCGTGGCCTGCAAGGGCAGGGCTGTCAGCCAGGTGAGGATGGCAGATTTGGGTCAGGGCCAGGCACAGCCACAGGGCCTCTGCCTCATGGACACCCTGGTCCTTCCCCAGTCCCTGAATCCCTTCACTCCCTCTGGCATTGCCGGCACTGAACAGCTGAGCCACCCCTGTAGGTCACTCAGTCTTCTTCTGCCTTCATTTTCTCAGAGGAAAAATGGGCACAAAATAAGGATATTCTGTGAATGGCCGCATAGTCTTAAAAAATGAAAATAGAGGTGGAGGACTCAATTTCTCAGTTTTGAAACTTACTATAGTACAAAGCTACAGTAATCAAAACAATGTGGTATTGGCGTGAAGGCAGACGTGTGGACAAATTGAATGGAATAGAGTTCAGACACAAACCCACACATCTGTGGTCAATTTTTTTGGGACAAGAGTGCCAAGATTATTCAATGAGAGAAAGAGTAGTCTCTTCAGCAAGTGGTACAGGGACAACTGAAGCCCTACCTCACACCATATACAACAGTGACCCCAACATGAACCAAAACCACCAAAGAGCAAAAACTCTTAGAAGAAAATACTGGGGAAATCTCATGACATTGGATTTGGCAAGAGATTCTTGGGTAAGAAACAAAAAACACAGGCAATAAAAGAAAAAATGGAAGGATTAGCCTTTACAAAAATTTGAGAGCACCTTTTGTTAGAGCAGGCCCAGCACAGAGGGAGCCTCTCCCAGCGTCTGACATCTTCATCCTTCCCGAGTGGGCACAGCTCAGGCTACTGGAAGTGCAGAGAAAGAGGTGAGGCACCATGCCCCAGCAAGTGCCCTGTCTTAACCTTAGCATCATGAGGCTGGAGTGGCCAGGTGGCTGAGAACTGCATCTCTCAACCCAGCCACCTGGCCACCTCCCACCACCACCATACATCACACCTGCCTGCAACATGAACAGAACCATGGCAGCCCATCCATGAGGACCCACCCACTGTAGGGAGGGTACAGCCCATGTGCCCACAGTGCCTCTGGAGTAGGTGCTGTGGGTGTCCACCCAGTCCCCGCCTTGCCCCTTCTACACACTCAAGGTCGCCTGTGACTGCTGCCTACTGGATTTCCCTGGGTCCCCTGGCAGGGCAACCTGGAAGTGGCAGGGAGCAAATGACGTAGAGGTATCCCTTAGTGGTGAACAGGCACTTGCTCCTCCCGCACAGCTGGAAACCCCACGTGCTGTTACACAACACACTTCAACACATTCAGTGAAGATCTGATATGGTTTGAATGTGTCTCCTCTGCAAGTCTCATGTTGAAATGTGATCCCCGATGGCGGAGGTGGGGCCTGATAGGAAGTGTTGGGTCATAGGACAGGACCCTAGTGAAGGGCTTAGCATGGCCCCCTTGGTGATGCGTGAGCTGCGGCTCAGTTAGTTCACACGAGAGCTGTTGCTTGAGAGCCCAGGGCCTCTCCCTTCCCTCTTGCTCCTGCTCTTACCGTGTGATGCCCCGGCTCCCCGTTTGTCTTCCACCGTGAGTGGAAGCTTCCTGGGGCCTCGCCAGAAGCAGATGATGGTGCTGTGCTTCCTGTGGAGCCAGAGCTGATTACACCTCTTTTCTTTATAAACTACCCAGTCAAATGTCTCTTCATAGCGATGCAAGAACCGAGTGACACCAGATCGAACTGGCCATCCCTGGAGACTCAGGAATCAGGCAGCATCGCATCTGGAGAGCCAGGAGAGGCGCTCCCGTGAGCGGAGTGGAGGAGGCAGAAGAGGCTGAAGAAGGGGAAATAGGGGACAACAAGCGATTGGGCATTGTGGGGTCACTTTCCTCGTCAGACTAATGCGGAGGCACTTCCTCAGCCTGCTGACTGATGCAGATGGAGTGGCTGCTGTGAGTCTCTTCATTTTGGGAAAGGGGCCGTTTCTGAGTTCAGTGTGATGCCGGGGGATGTAGCATGAGGGACTCCGTTCGGGTCTGGCCTGCGTGTTGGGTTGGGAGCAGGAGCTTGTCTGAACCCAAGGCCATGGTCGTTTATATTTTGCTGTTGCTCTGCGCTGTCTCTCGAGGTTTCTTGCTGCAGCCCAGCCAGGTCGCAGAGAGCTGCGCCCATCGCCCACCCTGCTGCTTCCCTCCTCCTCTCTTCCCCACGCCCCTGCTATGGTTTTCTGGGACCATCCAGTAAATGAACCTTGTCTCAGCATCTGTTTTGGGGGGAACACAGATGAAGGCTGTCTCAGATGTGCCCCATCTCCATGCGAGGGGGGTCTGTTTGCGTCCAGTTTGTAGAAAAGGCCCTGGCTCTGGGAGGTTAAGCATCGTAATTCGCACAAGTTCACGACAGCTTGTGATCTTCCCTGCCCTGGCGCCTCCCTGTTCATCACTGCCTTCTCCAGCAACATCCTCCCCTCCCATCATCTCAGACCTTGGGAGAGGTGGGCGGACCCTAAAGACAGCCCTCTCCTGGAAGGGGAGGCTCCAGGTCTCCAGCGGGCAAGCCCTGGCCCTCCCACCCAGCAGGAACACTGGGCTGACGCTGGACTGACGGAACTGCCAGTTTGTAGAGGTCCCAGTGAACTGGAGGCATCTTCAATCCTGGTGCATGAATTGGTTTCCAGGGTGTTGCCAGTGACATTTCAACTCTTTTTTTGTTTTGTTTTTAGAGACAAGAGCTTGCTCTGTCGCCCAGGCTGGAGTGCAGTGGTGCGATCATGGTTCCCTGCAGCCTTGAAATCCTGTGCCCAAGCGATCCTCCTGCCTCAGCTTCCTGAAGAGCTGGAATTACAGGCACACACCACCACACCTGGCTAATTTTAAAAATTATTTTGTAGAGATGGGGTCTTGCTATTTGCCCAGGCTGGTCTTGAACTCCTGGCCTCCAGCAATCATCCTGCCTTGGCCTCTCAAAGTGCTGGGGTCACAGGTGTGAGCCACCGTGCAGTGTGATATACCAGATTAGCATGCGAGCCTGAGGGTAGGGCTTGATGAATTTGCATTTCGTAAACTGCACCCAGACTGGGAAACAGAGCATGCCCCACCCCAGGGACCCCTCACCTCCTGCACCCTGAAGTCGCCTGCTCGGAGCTCCCCTGCCACAGGACAGCTGCCCTGCCTTTGGCCCTGACTCGCTGATGGGCCGTCGGGCCTAGCGCTCTCCCCTGTGCTAGCCTCGGTGGCCTCTCGACGCTGAGCACTGCCCACGTTACTGCCGACTCCTCGTCCTCACGTGGCCTTCCGTTGTGAGTGCTGTGGTCTCCATGCCCAGTCCACCACGGGTGGACAATCATGTGGTTTCCAGAGCACCATCGTAGCTGTGGTTGTCTCTGCCACCAGGGGCACACCGTGTGTGTTTTTGCCGGGCCAGAGGTGCTGGGCACCAGGCTAGGCAGAGTCCACCAAGCGGCTCCACAGAATGACTGCCAGCCAGGGTTCCCGCCCCGTGGCCTCACCAGCGCCAGCCGCCCTGAGAAACCATCTCTTCATGGATGAGCCGGCTTCTTCTCCCTGGAAGGTAAGTGCGCCACCGGGCGAGGGCAGTGTCGGCTCTGCTGTCTCTGAAGCACCAGAACGTGCCTGGTGGGGCGGCACCCGCTGAGACTCGGGTCTTCACAGTTGGGGGGGTGAGTGGCGATTGTAGGAGTGAGCAGGGCTTGTTGAATGAATGAATGACCAGGTGAGGTGGCATGGTCACTAACACTCAGGCTAACAAGGAGCAGGGGTGTTTGGAAAATCGTGAGCCTGGCAGAGCTGGGCACTGCACCTGTGTGGCCCCAAGGGCCTGGACATTCCCCCGTGCCCCTGGTCCAGACAACAGACTTGCCTGCCCAGATTTTGGCCCCAACATGAGAACTCCTGCTTATGACTCACTGGGAGCCTCAGGGCTGTTCAGAAGGTTGCTCAGCGCAATCGCCAGGAAAGGGCGAGCTTCC
Organism: Cacajao melanocephalus; assembly: GCA_963573385.1. Classification (NCBI taxonomy): domain Eukaryota; kingdom Metazoa; phylum Chordata; class Mammalia; order Primates; family Pitheciidae; genus Cacajao; species Cacajao melanocephalus. The sequence continues at coordinate 1,164 of CAUYLG010078732.1, read as the reverse complement.
GTCGTCCTCCACGGCGCTGGTCACCAGCCAACCCCACCCCCGGCTTTCTGCCACCCCAGCGCCTCAGGAAGACCCAGCCCCTAGCCCAGCCACACCTTCTCGTAGCCTCTGTCTCCCTCCACGCCTGCAGGTTTTGTGGAAGGAGCTTTTCTTGCTATGTGACCATTTCTAAAGTTCATCTTGAAGCCGTCCGGAATTAGGCATTGCCCTTTAATTGCCATTGTGGGAAAATGCATTTCAAAATCACAGAGACCTCGCCACTGGCTGGCCCTCCCGCCCTCCCAGTGGTTGGAAACGCTGGAGCCACACACGGTCGCGGGGTTGGGCGGAGTGGACTCTGCAGCGTGGCGCCCAGAGTGGCGTTAGGTACAGGGTAGCGGGAGGGCTGGTAACCCGGGGACTTCCACTCACCGAGCTTGGGCTGAATGGGAGAGGCCCGAGGGCCACATGCCCGATGCACCCATCAGGAGGGTGAGTGGCGGAGACACCGGCGCCAGGGACGGTCGCTGGTCACGGAGGCAGGGCCGGGGGGCTGGAGACCGTGTTGTCCCACAGGATCCAGTTCGTGGGACCAGCAACAGAATTGAAAGCTTTTGAAAAGCTTGAAAAACCTCTAGTAATGGTTAAAATAGAATACATCACATTCCGAAGTATATGAAAAAGAAAAAAGAGGGCCCCTGTCCCCCCTCCCCAATCACACCCTCACCCAGAGTGACCCGGGTGAGCCGCTGTGAGCGCATTTGTCTAGAACCTTCTCTGTTCCTAAATGGCCCGGTTTGGTTCAGGCGTCTGACGCCCACTGGTGTGCGGCCTTGCTTTTCCAGTTGAACCCTGAGCGAGCCTTGGTGGCCTCTCCACAGCAGTGCTTGTGGCTCTGCCCACACCTGTCAACATTGCAGCTCCGCCCACACCCGTCAATATTACAGCTCCACCCCCACCCGTCAATATTACAGCTCCGCCCACACCTGCCAACGTTGCAGCTCCGCCCACACCCGTCAATATTACAGCTCCACCCCCACCCAATATTACAGCTCCACCCCCACCCGTCAATATTACAGCTCCGCCCACACCTGTCAACGTTGCAGCTCTGCCACAACCGTCAATATTACAGCTCCACCCCCACCCGTCAATATTACAGCTCCGCCCACACCCGTCAATATTACA